>PVIW01000177.1:577351-712060 GCA_004026585.1 Noctilio leporinus | reverse complement strand
TGAACATAGGTGTGCATAGGTTCTTATGAATTGGTGTTTCAGGATTCTTTGGGTATAGTCCAAGTAGTGGAATTGCTGGATCAAAAGGCAGTTCCATTTTTAGTTTTTTAAGGAAACCCCATACTGTTTTCCACAGTGGCTGCACCAGCCTGCATTCCCACCAACAGTGTATGAGGGTCCCCTTTGCCCCGCATCCTCGTCAACACTTGTTGTTTGTTGATTTGCTGATGATTACCATTCTGACAGGTGTGAGGTGGTATCTTAATGTAGTTTTAATTTGCATCTCTCTGATGACTAGCGATGTTGAGCATTCTTTCATATGCCTCTGGGCCCTTTGTATATCTTCCTCAGTGAGTTGTCTGTTCAGGTCCTTTGCCCATTTTTTAATTGGGCTGTCTGTCTCCCTGGTGTTGAGTTGCATTAGTTCTTTATATATTTTGGAGATCAGACCCTTGTTTGAGGTATCATTGGCAACTATGTTTTCCCATACAGTTGGTTCCCTTTGAATTTTGCTGATATTTTCTTTAGCTGAACAGAAACTTTTCAATTTGATATAGTCCCATCTGTTGATTCGTTCTTTGATTTCCTTTGCCCTTGGTGAAGTATCAGTAAACATATTTTTGCGTAGGATATCCGAAAGTTTACTGCCTATATTTTTCTCCAGGACCTTTATGGTGGCACTGCTTATGTTTAAATCCTTTATCCATCTTGAGTTTATTTTGGTGTATGGTGTAAGTTGGTGTTCTAGTTTTATCTTTTTGCATGTTGCTGTCCAGTTCTCCCAACACCATTTGTTGAAGAGACTGTTTTACTCCATTGGATGTTCCTTCCCACTTTGTCAAATATTAGTTGACCATAGAGTCCTGGGTTAATTTCTGGGCTCTCTATTCTGTTCCATTGATCTATATGTCTATTCTTATGCCAGTACCATGCTGTTTTGATGACAGTAGCCTTGTAGTATTGTTTGAAGTCCGGTATTGTGATTCCTCCTACCTTGTTCTTCTTTCTCAAGATTATGGTGGCTATTCGTGGGCGTTTTTGGCTCCATATAAATTTTTGAAGTATTTTTTCTATTTCTGTGAAGTCTGTCATTGGTATTTTAATTGGGATTGCATTGAATATGTAGCCTAATCTATTTCTTTAGATGCAGAAATACCTTTGGGATAACTGACCTTGGAGAAAGTTGATCACATTGCTATGTGCTTTCAAAATGTTTACTCAAGACAATTTGCTAAATTACCTATTCCTTCAGATTAGATAACTTGATCTTACTTTAGAACCCCCCCCCCCAACTCCCTTTTTGGCAAAAATTTTGGAAAGTGGTTTTATTGTCTGAAGTAGAATAAGAAACAATGCATTTTAGGCTGTTATGAGCAATTCCTTCTTTTTTTTTTTTTTTAATTTTATTGTTGTTGTATTACACCCATCCCCTTTTTGCTCCCCTCTGTCCCCCCACCCACCCACCCATTCCCCACTAAGTCAATCCCACCTGTTGTCCATGTCCATGGTTCCTTTATACTAGGTTCTTCAATTCCTTCTTGAGCTACTTCTTTTAAGTGGAAATTCAGGATAAAGCTGGATCTCTAGACATTCCCATGGGAACTGAAGGTATCTTGTTCTTATTGCCTACAAGTATTACATAATGAAATTGGGCTATTAGTGTACAGTACAATTTTGTTATTGTTTTAAATTGCCAGGAAGGAAGTCGTATTACCTTGTGAGCTCCTGTCAGGCAGTCAATTTCCACCTTAGAACAGGCAGCTCCATGGATATAGTAAGGAAACAGTTCTCCTCCCCCTTCTCCCAGTTCATAAAAGCCTTGTAGCCCCTGGTGGAAGAAACGAAGCCATTTAGCCTGTGAGCACATGCTATGCGTGTGTCTGGGTGTGTTTGCATACAATATTAATTCATTTAAAAAATTATCAAAGTTATGAAGTTATGATAGCATTTCATTGCTGTTTATTTTAACTGGCTTTTCTTTTCTTTTTTTTTTTTTTTAAATCCTTACCCAAGGATATGTTTATTGAGTTTTGAGAGAGAGAGAGAGAGAGAGAGAGAGAGAGAGCAATTGATTGGTTGCTTCCTGTAAGAACCCCAATCAAGGATTGAACCTGCAACCTAATTGTGTGTCATTACTGGGAATCAAACCTGCAACCATTTGATGTGCAAGGCAATGCTCCAACCAAATGAGACACCCAGCCAAGGCTAAACTGTCTTTTCAACCCATTTAACTGCTACCTGTATTTACAACCTAGCTAGTTATAGCAACACTAATCTTTGCCTCCACTTTAAAGAGGGTACTCTCTGTACTGTAGTTAGGGTGTCAAAAACAAGACAGAAGCCAGCAGACAGTTGGTTCAGACCACCAGGTCTATATTTTAATGAGTTAGATTTGTGCTTTAGCTCTGCATGTGGAGAACTTCAATGGATTTATCAGCATTCCCAGAGGGGCCCTTTAGCTGGTTAAAAAAGCAATCTGGCAATTCAACGGACAATGTACCCAACTAGGGGCTGATTTACTGTCTTCTTGGTAACTGAACTCAGCAATTTAGAACTTGTAATGTACAGGGCATTGGGCTGGGCTGTTACCTCCTTCCCTTCTTTCTTCATGAGGATCTCTCTCTCTCTCTCTTTCTCTCTCTCTGTCTCTCTCTCTCTCTCTCTCAGTGGTTTGTTTCATTAGATTGTTAAACTAATGTCATACACTTCCAGCATTTGATAATCAGCTTTCCTCTCTGCGTTTCATTCAGTTAACCTACATTTGCTGAGGGCCTCCCACTGTTGGACCTGTACAAATGCCAGGTGGTGATGGTCACCTTGTCCATCTCCTCCTGTCTAGCAAGGAGCTTCAACATAGAAATATTTTTTACGGTATTGGGAGGAAGATTTGTAAAATTGAGTTTCAAGTTATTTATTATTCACAATAAAGAATATTATTATTCTTTACTTTTCCATAATAAAGAAAATAATAATTAGATGTTATAAGTCATGTTTTAATTTTTTTTGCCCAATAAGAGTATTTTTATTTAACATATCTTTGGACATAGCTCAAGTGGGCATAGAATTTGGGGCTTAGAAGGGACCTCAGAGCTCACATGATGAAAATATACTTTACAAATGAGGGAATTGAAGCCCACAGTGACTGGGTTACCTCACATTTTCTTAGCGAAGTCAGATGTTATTATTGTAATTTTTACCTGAAGTATCCTGTGGCTGAAAGACTGATTCTTTGTTCAAAAGCAGCTTTTATCTGTAGAATGGGAATATTTAGTTAAAATAAAATAAATATACCACCTGATAGGTGTAAATGAAAATGTGTCTCAAAGTTAACATCTGATCATTGTGTTGGTGCTTTGTCACCAATAATAGAACTTATCATATTATTTTTTCCCTTAGCTGGTACACTAACAATTTCCTTCTGATGGACTTCAGAAGTCTGAACTAAATAAATAAAATGGAATCCTGCTGCACATCTGTGATGTGTGGGAGCTTAGCTCACAAGGGATCTGGGGCTTCATTCCTAAATGTCAGCACTCTAGAAAGTGTGTGTGCAAGTGTGAGATAAGTGTGCTAATGAGATAGTATGTAGGGTATTGTAAGGTTGGATTGAATGAGTCATTTTCCTTCAGATATATTCAATTGCAGTTATGTCTTAGTTTTCTTCCTTCTTACTCAATACATCGTGTGTGTGTGTGACTGAGAAAGCTCGCTCTTTTCCTCTTCTTTCCTATCTGAGCAGGATAGGTATGGCCTTCTGGGTACTCTTCATACTCTTCCATTCCTTTTCTCAGTAATGCTGTTCTCTCCATACATACCTGGTATACATTATGGAATAGCAGTCTCAGCCTTTGGGCCAGTGGTACTTTGTCTACTCTTAGAACAACTGTCTGTACATGGTGTGGCTGAGTGCTGCCATGGTGCTCTTGGCACTGATTGGCATTATTTCTCATTTGTAGTAACAGAGTGGAACACTTACCCAGTCTTCCCATGTGCCTTCTGGATTTCCCTTAATGATAGGCTCAAGGCGTTTCAGAAGGATCTGACAAGCATCCCTGAAGGGGTCAAGAAGTGAATTCCCATTAGACAAGAGCCCAATGGTTAGGATTTGTGTGGAGGAATATTAACTGATAATTGATTAGGTCAGTGAATACTTATGGAGTGACTGAGATGGACACACTGGGGACAGAGAGGCAATAATCACACAGCTCCTGACCTTGAGATGAAGGTCAGGTACTGCAGTGTTTCCTCCCTTCCCGCCTCACTTCCTGTGTAAACATAGGCTCAGCAGAATTTCTACTCTCAGGTCCCTTTTCTAAAAATATTCATGTTCTTAATTCCTCCTTCTCTTTTTTTTTTTTTTGCACTTTTGACTTCTTCTTTTCTTTTTTGGTATTTTCCAGCCATTAAAATAAAGGGAACAAAGCATCTTATTTTTATTGAAATCTGTCTTTCCAATTTGCAAAGATATTGACATGCCAATATCTTTCTGGGTCTGAAACATTCAATTCTCTGTTCATCCTTCTGCCTGTTCATTCATCCACCATCAAAGTCCTGCAATGATGGCCTTTGCTGTGGGTGTGAAGTGAGAAAATAATTAAGTTTGTTTTTTTTATGATACCCTAGATTTACAAAGTTTCTGATACTCAAAGCTGAAACTTAAAACTCAGTGTTCTTAGAACAGCGATTGTCAACCTTTTTCATCTCATGACACATTAAAATGAATTACTAAGGTTCTCTAGCACACCAAAGAAATATTATATATATTCATACATTATTCATATTTATTTGGTAATGATGGCAAGAAGAGGCACAGATATTAGGTTGACTCAGAATTTGGTCTTAAATATAATATGCATATATTTTTTGCTAATGTGACAAAAAAAATAGGTATAATTTTGATTCACTGACACCAGATGGCTATTGTTGTATTGGCTGTTGCCTTAGCTGTTGCCTTTTTTTTTTTTTTTTTCTTCTTCCCAATTTGACAATCTAAGGGAAAAGAAGTTAATGCCCCTGACTAAATAGTCAGGTATTGCATGTTTAGCAATTCTTGTGGCACACCAGTTGAAAATCACTATCCTAGAAGATGAATTTACACTTAGTTTGGGCTGACAACTCCCATACACATTTAGCTATTCCTATTTTGTGTTTGAGTCTACCCAAAATTGGATCTGATGAATTTGAGGTTTCCCACAATTTTTTTTAATATTAAAAAGTTAGTTTTTAGAGAGAGGGTAAGGGAGGGAGAAGTAGAGGGAGAGAAACATCAATGTGTGCTTGCTTCTTGCATGCCCCCAACTGGGGACCTAGTTCACAACCTAGGCATATGCCCTGACTGGATCAAACTGGTGACCTTTTGGTTCACAGGCCAGTGCCCATTCCACTAAGCCACACCAGCCAGGGTCATAGGTTTATTCTGAGTAAAAAGAGTCTCTGGTTTTTGATCCCCTTAGAGCATCCTCACAAATATAAAACGGATTTAAAGTGGTTCCTCTTGGTAGCTTAAGTGCAGTGCTCCAGGAGTGAAGGAATATTCTTTCCTATAATATCCCAATAGAAAAAGTGGGCAGTTTATAATAGAAGCATGGCAAATAGATAGTACTTCAAAGGTATATACAATCAGATAACTTGAATGAAGGAATATGAAGTCGTAATTCTAGCCTGGAAAAGTAAAAATGAAGAGTTTCTTTTTTAATAATAGTTTGAAAATAAGTACAAACAGAAAAGATGAGTACTCTAATAGAACTCCACTGATGTAGACACTTGAATTGTACCCTATTTACCTGGCCACGGCTCTGTCTGCCTACCTCTCTACAAGAACTTATCTGTGTCAGAGGAAAAGTGCACAGCTCTGCATTACTTGGTACCCAGGGACAGAGACTGCCTGCGCACTGAAATCCATTCTCCCCTTCTTCCACAGTTGTGGGTCCATGGTTTCCCACTACTCTGCATCTTCCCAACTGCCTTTGCTGTTAGCTGTGCCCTGAGGATGGTTCTGCTAATGGGTGATGAGTGGACATGACTCACATCACTGCCAGGTCTGCCCTCCATGCTCTCTCTCTTCTCTGGCTCATGGGATGACAACACTCAGGGCAACCTTGAAAGCCACCTGTTGGAGATGGAGGAACTGCCATCACTCTGGGTGCTCAAATGACCGAACACTTCCCCTGGACTCATGTGTACAAGAAAGGGACTTTTGTCCTGTTTTGGACACTAAGTTCTGGGTCTGTCACTTCAGTTTAGCCTCCTCCTCTGACATTTTGGTTATCCTAAGCCTATGTTTAGTGACAAAGATGACATCTCTGAAGCCAACCACTTGTGCCTGTATCCAGCTAAGGAAACCAGAGACATGGTAAAAGTACCACTGGAAGGACAGACAGGGGGAAGCACCTGCACAGCTTTGCCATTGACCTCCGAACCAATGGAGGCTGCCGTAGCGATTGTATTAGGCACCCTGGCTGGTCTTGTGTCATCAGAGATGTGTATATAAGACATGGGTATTTTTAATTCATGGCTGGCCACCTACAAGAAAAATAAATATTTTCATTGAGTGAGGAGTTCTGTGAAGATTTGAGTCATTGCTTTTCTTAATAAAAATTACTATTTTTATTATGTTCATGATATCCTGTAAAGCCTAATGTAATGTCTTGTAAAAAGTTGAAACCACTTTTTAGTAGAGCCTCATGCTGATTTTTTATGTATTTTCTTGATAATATTCCATAGTGATTCTTTCATTTAAATTTAATGCATTTAGGATGCTAAAGACTTCATTTTTCCCTAAGTTTTACATGTGTACAGAGTCAGCCAAGCTGACATTATTCATATTTATTTGGTGACGATGGCAGGAAGAGAGACTGAGATTAGACTGACTCAGAATTTGGTCTTAAATCTGTTGCTATCAGTATCAGATGAACTTGAAATGATCTGAGAGCCTGTCTCCTTTTTTGCCCTTGTCCTCATCTTAACTTTAGCTTCCTCTCCCTAATGTTTTGACTATTGGCTTAAAAAAATACACACACACACACACACACACACTCACACACTCACACACACATAATCTAGGCACATGAACCCTGTAACAGTCAAGAAGGATGGGATGGAAAGTCACCAGCACTGATGAGCCCAGCATTGAGGAGTCCTTTAGAACTTTCTGGAATGTGGGAGGTATATTCTGAAGTAGCTCAGGGGCTGGACAGGCAAAAACTCCAGATGTGCATTGTAAATAATCTAATAAATTTGTCACAAAGTTGAATTTATTAACGCTAAAGAATTACTCTTTTTTTCTCCTGAGATCGTATCTTCATACTTCGTGTGTATATAAATGTGTGTTAAAATGATCTTTTAAAATTAGAGGAAAATGATATTGATGAAATACTTGTCTTGTCAAAATAATATGCTAATATTGTTGTATAAACTTTAAAAATTATACAAAGCTGAGAAACTCCTCATCTAGGGAAGCCTGTGTGGTACACCCACTGCAGTGCTCCAGGGGCTCATGACTGGTGTTTTCACCAACAGCCACCTCCATCCATGCACCCCCGCCAACCTCCAGGAGCATTTGCACATGAGTGTTATTTCCACCTGCTCAGCCATTCTATTTGGCAAATAAGAAGTTTTTCAACTCATAGTCAAGATCTTAGGGTTTGAGTTCGGGGAGTGCAAAATGTCAGCCATACCAATCACGAACAGAGAAGTTAATGACTTAATTGTATTTAGCTTACCTGTAGAATTTTGGTGTGAAGACCTTGTCCCAGTTCATTGCCTCCTTGTGTGACCAACACAGACCCGTCTGGGTAGATGTGAACGAGGACAGCTGCCTAGAGAAACGACAGACCCAGAAGATCCAGCTAAGTGCACAGTTAGTGAGTTTCAATACAAGAAACGAGGCAGGAGTGGGGTCAGAGAGGGGAGCTTTCCGGCAGGATTCTGAGGCTTAGTTTTGTTTTGTGCAAAGGTCATCTGCAAAGACATACTTGGCTAGGAACCTGAGTTTAGTACGAGTCCCTTGGGACACTCAAGAGTTGTGGTTATTGGTTGCAACTGTTTGAAAGTCACTTCCCTGCTTAAATTCTCTGGCAAACCACTTAACAAGTGAATTAAGCATTTTAAAGTATGATGCTTGCCGTGGTATGTGCCAACCTGGGCTTAGCCTAGATATATAAAGATGAACAAGATGTGCTTCTCCCTCAAGTAGCTCACAGTGCAGTGGGGGCCAGGCTAGGCAGCACGTCATTAGAATGCAGAGCGTATGAGGTAAATGGGTGCACTGCCAGGGCCCAGGAGACCTGGGAGGACAGATCTGCTGCTTTTGCAGAGCCAGGGAGGGTTCCCCAAAGTGACACTGAATGAACTCCTGAAGGGGAGAACAGTTTGCCACTTGGGCAAGGTGGGCTAGAACGCTCCATTTTCTGTAAGGGAGAGCTCTGCTCCTTATTATAACACCAGGTCCTTTAAGACTTGATCTCTTGTCCTTTTCCCATTTCCTCCTTGTCTTTTCCTGCCTTGCTTCGAAGTCTGGCATTGCCACTGTTCCTTCCTGATCTCTGCTCTTGTGTGTATGCTGTTCTCTCTTCCAGGCTTGCTCCCCAGCCTTCTGACCCACTCCATGGCCTCTCTTCTATCAAAAGTCCAGAACACTCCTCATTCCCCTCTGGGAAGGATCAATTAGCCCCTTTCTCTGCACTCACTCTTACAGGGTATCCTGAGCTGAACAAATTCCTACAAATTCCTGTCCATCTAGAACCTCAGAATATTATCTTATTTGTAAATAGTCTTTGTAATTAGCTAAAATGAGGCAAGGCAGGATTCTTCCCTGGAGCCTTATGAAGAAGTATATCCCTGTTAACACCTTGATTTTGAACCTCTAGCTTCCAGAACTGAGAGAACAGGTTTGTTGTTTTAAGCCACTCAGTTTGTGGTACTTTGTCACTGCAGCCACAGAAAATGAACATACAGCGCCTGGTAGGTCTTCTGAGAGAGTCTTGCAGGGGGAAGGGCACCTAGTTTTTTATCTTTGTGTCCTAAAGAGAACTTTGATAGGTCTGAATCACAGAGGCACTGAAGAAATGTCTGTTAAACTGGATGAATGGAAATGTGGTATTTTTCCTTCAAAGAGGAGGAGGAAGAGAAAGCAGGGAGGAGAAGGAGGAGGAAGAGGAGGGGAGGAGGGGGAGGAGGAAGAACTAGGACTTCAGTCACTCTGTCTGGAGATGCTTGGGGGCCCAGCGATGGCTTGGAGGGATGCCAGGGCTTGAAGGCTTGAAGGGTCTAATAATAGTGTTTATTCACTGAGGGCCTTCTTGACTTGCTGTGAGCACAGCACTTCTCATACCTAGTTCAGGGAGTAGGTGTTCCAGCCTCGTGAGTCATCCGCTGACCTGGAATAACATGCTTCAGCTCCCAGCCTGGCGCTTCCTGACTGCATCAATTTGGAACTCTCCGGGGAAGCTGGAGGCCTTTCAAATGGAGACTTATGCTTGATTTAAAGACTTGGTTTCTGTGTGGTGAGGTGAGAAGCTGACAGCATGCAGGCTGTGACTTAGGTGAGGGCAGCCATAAAGGTGAAAGGAACTGTGGTATAATAAAACTCAATATGTGCTCTTTGCCCCTGGTGTTGGGCACAGAGGCCCGAAACCCATGAAGCTGGCCTCGGCCTGTCGTCCTGATACACCAACGTTGCTGGCTCGATCCTGGTCAGGACTCATGCAAGAATCAACCAATGAATGCATAAATAAGTGGAGCAACAAGTCAATGTTTTTTATTCTATCTAAAAATTAATACAAATTTTAAAACACCATGGAATTTACTGTTCTTTGTATACTGCTGAGGTGACTCCTTGGGGAGACCCTAGATAACTGCAGGGTGGCAGGGTTGGGGGGAATGGTTGTCAGAAAAACCAACCACTCAGGGAGTTACAGCTTTCAGCCCCCTTCCCTGACTTTCAGGTAGGCGTGAAAGACTAGAGACTGAGATTTCATTCCCTGCATTGCCAATAACTTAATCAAGTGTACCTAGGTAATAAAATTTCCATACCCCAGCCACCCCCCAGCCCCCACGAACAGCAGGGGTTTCTGGGAGCTTCCAGGTTGGTGAACACACACACATACTGGTGGGCCACACGGCCTAGAGGGAGAGGCCAGGACAGTCTCACACCTCCTCTTCCATGCATCTCTTCCATTCGGCTGTTTTGAGACTGTATCATATAATCTGTAATAATAAAAAATAAAGTGTTTCTGAGCTCTGTGAGTGCATATAGTGAACTTTTAAACCTGAGGGGTTGGGTAGTAGAAACCTCCCCATTTTGTAGTTGACTGGGAAGAAGTGCTAATAGCATGGGGTTGCCATACGCACTAGTGTCTGAAATCCAGGTGGCCTTGTGTGACTCAGCCCTTGACTATGGAGTCTGCACTAACTCTGGGTAGTTAGTGTCAGAATGGAATTGAATTATTGGACACTAGTTAGTATTAGAGAATTGGTGCAGAAAAGATACGACACTGGGCATCAGAGGAACAACCATACATGGGACTGTCCAGGATCTCCTAGGCCTCAGCTGTTAATTCAGTTGAAGCTTATAGATGTGACAGTTAACCTTCTTGCACCTCTTACAGAATGGCATGTTGTATTTGAACAGAAGTGTGACCCAGGAGTCAGGGCGTCCATCCTGCCACCACCAGGAGAGCCATAACCCTGAGGGGGGTGTCAGATCCGCTGGGCGTGGGGATGGGCTGCCCTGGATGACTGATGGCATGGTGCTCCAGAACACTGCCAAGTGCTTTACAGTCTTAATCTCACCAAATGCTCACCAATCCTGAGAGAGTGTTATTATTCCCAGTTTACAACTGAGGAGGCCGGGGCTCAGGGAGGTTAAATAACCTGCTTACTAGAACTCAGCCAGTAAGTAGCAGGGCCAACGATTTCTCAGATCTGCCTGACTTCAGGTGAATAGGGAATTGGGGCAATTGCTTTATTACCTAAGAAAGATTTCCTTCAACAGGGAAGCTTTTGCGATGTGTGTGTGTGTGTGTGTGTGTGTGTGTGAACTGGCAGCCAAAACTTGGGTGTAAGTGGAAGAATGCTTTCAATGGTAGACACACAAGGAAGATCTAATGCATGTTTATATTTACATTTAGATCTAATGCATGTAAGATTTTTCTGCCTTTGGTGGACAATCAGGGGAGGCAACAATCTTTCCCAGTTTTCTAAACAGTTTTCCTCTCTATGACATGCCGGAATTGCTGGGAAGACCCTGTGCTATTTAATGGACTCACCTAGATGCCTCTCCTCCTCCCTTCTGGAGAGGGGCCTCTGAATGACCTGCCTCTTCCTTTCGCAAATCTACCTGAGGGGATTTTTCCGCCCGCCCCTCCTTGCTCCATCTGTGGAATGACTTCTCTGCCTAAAGACTCAGGGTATATTGAGGAGTGTTAGGGGGTCTGGGGCACAGACCAGGAGCAGCCCCATTCTGGCCCAAGCCTTCAGACCCTTGAGCTCAGAAAGCACAGTGCCGCAGGCCTTGTGGGCTCTTGCTCTCTTTCTGAAGGAGAGGTTCAGTGGAGGCGTTAATGCTCCATTCCTGGCAGTTACACTGCTGTAGGCTTGCCGATGCACTTCCCAGTGCCATCGAGGCATTTTTCTACTGCACCGTGTTGAAAGTGCTTGCAGGTCTGTGCTGCCCAACTTTCTACACCTGTCTCTCTGGGACTGGGGGAGGGGCCTGGCGCCCTGGGAAAAGGGCCACTGTCCCAACGTCAACACAAGCGAATTGGGTCGAGTGGTCTGACAGGAAGCTTATTTACCACATACAGGACCTCACCTGATGGTAGCTTGTTGCAACAAAGCTGACTGATAACTTCATGGGGATAACAGTAATGACCTTCTTCTTCCAATAATTCTTTTTTTTTTTTTTTTTAATGGGTCTTTCTTTCTTTCTAAAGATTTTATTTCATTATTTTTAGAAAGAGGGGAAGGGAGAGAGGCAGGGAGGGAGAGAGACATCAATGTATGGTTGCGTTTCACTTGCCTCCAGCCACAGACCTGACTGGAGACCTGGTTTGCAACCTGGTTATGTGCCCTGGCTGGGGAATCGAACCTGCGACCTTTGGGTTCGCAGGCCGGTGCCTTATCCACTGTGCTACCAGCCAGGGCCAATAATTCTTATTAAACAATTCCACCTGCATTCTTCTGCTGTGAAATGAAGACTTATCCAGACTCATTCCAGCATCTTATCAGGGCCTCAGTGTTGAATTCTTATTTGTAGGTAGTTTTATCAACAGTTTTGTACATGTTTTCCTCCCTAACCTGAAATGGGTGGAAAATTGGGTCAATAGCTATGGTAAGATAGAAACTGACTGCAAACTAGAGACTTGAAAAGCCTCCCCACTAAAACACAAGCTTTGGTGAGAAGAAGACAGGGTCTTTCTTCCTTTCCTTTGAACAGCATGTGCTTTTGCAAAATCAACGGAGGCTATTTCTCATCTCTTCTTCAGAGCACTAATTGGGGTTTCTCCCTCCTGAAAGTGGAGGGTAATGGCAGGGACTGGCCTGTGAAGGTCAGGGCAATGAGGGAACCTAGGGAGGCAGATTTTCTAGGTTTAGGTGTTCCCTTGTGTGCAAGAAGTACCCTGACAATCAAAACTCACAAACTTGGTGGTCCTTCCTGTTGAATTTAGGGACAAGAGGCTCAAAGGACAATACATAGAGAGCCCTTGCCAGAGTGAGGGTCAATGCTGAGGAAAGTTGAAATGTGAAAAGTCAGCTGGGGTCTGATCGGAATATATGAGGAGCAGAAAGTGCTATCTGCAATGACCTCAGTTGCCCGTGGCTGCCCCTCTCTCCCCTAGTGTGTTGTGTATCTGTGCACCTTCTAGGGTATTGTACAAAATAACATTTTTGGAGGGCATTCTTTTGGTGGTATCTCTCAAAGGTTTTTAAGAGCACTGGCAGTTTCACTTCTATAAATTTACCCTATCTATAAGAGGGCAAAGATATAGCCTAACAACCTGAGTGTGTACTGGTAGAGGAATGTCTAAATAAATCGCCGTATATTCATATTACATAGCACTGTTCAGTCATGAAAAAGGAGGAAGTAGATCCTTCTATTACCACAGGAAGATGGCCCTGGCCTACTGTCAAGTGGAAAAAGTGAAGTGCAGAATAATGTGTTTATCATGGCCCCATTTTGGTAAACAGCTCTACATATGCACATATCAACATGGCAATGTTTAAATGTGTATGAATACAGATGGGTGGGTACCCATGGGGAAAGGACTAGAACAATAAATATGGAACTGTGAACACTGGTTACCCTTAACCAGGAGGAATGAGGGGATACAAAGAAGACTTTTCACTTTAATTACTTCAAAGGGGCTTGAATTTTATTTTATTTTATTGTTTCTTTTCTTTTTTTTATTATAAAGGTGGTGGTGGTGGTGGTGGAGGGGGGCTTGCATTTTAAAAAGAGTAATTCTCCTTGTACAAATTTTATTTTATTATTTTTAAACAATTAAAAAAGATTTTGTTTATTTTTAGAGAGAGGGGAAGGGAGAGAGGCAGAGCGGGAAAGAGACATCAATGTATGGTTGCCTTTCACCTGCCTCCAGCTACAGACCTGGCTGGAGACCTGGCCTGCAACCTGGTTATGTGCCCTGGCTGGGAATGGAACCAATGACCCTTAGGTTTGCAGGCTGGTGCCCTATCCACTGTGCCACCAGCCAGGGCTCCTTGTACAAATTTTAAAAAGAAATCTTTGCACAAGAAGGGTGGATAATAGGAGAGGGATGTGAATTCTTTTAGGTAGCACTGAATAAATCTTGAATTCTGATGCAGGGCCAAACTGAGTAGTTCTTTTAGGGCAACAATTTTCAACCATTTTTGCCTCATGGCACACACAAACTAATTACTGAAATTCTGTGGCATGCCAAAAAACATATTAGGTTTTTTGCTACTCTGTCCAAAAAAAAAAAAAAAAAAAAGGTATAATTTTGAATCATTCATATCAGACAGCTATTGTGTTAGCTGTTGCCATTTTTTCCCCCAGTCTTTTTCGTTGTTAAAATGAAGACAGAGGCCTTTGGCCCTCTTAAGGTTTTGCTGTTGTCTTTCTTTCATCAGGCTTCCTTATAGAGCAGGGCCCAACCAGGGCGTCTCTCTCCCTTACCGGAACAACAACCCTGCAGATGTCTTAGCTGGCCCTCCATAGTCCCTGTCCTGGTCTTTACTGACACTAGGCAACTCTGCAAACCCTGGGATTGGGCTGTGCTAGCCCACCTCCAACAAAATTCGCTGTCTGTTGGTGGCTTTAGTTGTTTATTACTGGAAAAGAAAAAGCAAGAAATTCTGCAGTTTCCCTTGGCCCAGATATGATTCCTCTGTGCCCTGAGCCATTCCTCTACAAGGCAAATACACCTTGACATGGCTCATTCTATCCTATGGTTTAGCATGAGCTCTGAATCAGGAGGCATTAGATCTTTAGGTTACTTGCACATGATTTTCACTTTGGAATACACTCAGGGTGCTGGATGTTGTTATTTTTTATTTGACAATCTAAGGGAAAAGAGGCCAGTACCACTGACTAGAAAGTCAGGTATTCCCTGTTTTAAAAACTCTTGCAGCACACCAGTTGAAAATCGCGGTTCTAGGGTACTTCCCTGGGTAGCTGGCTTCACACCTCATCTGATCCTTCAGCAACCTTGGTGCAACCTTAATTCCAAGCTTACCTTTTCTGGCAGAAGGCCGCACTTGGCTGCCACAGCTGTGATGCACAATTCCATTATGAGGATTCCTTGGGGAAAACCAAATCCACCAAAGAATGTATTAGATGGTAAATTGGTCATATGTACACGGCCCTGAAACCTGAGGTTGTGAATTTTATACACACTTTCCAGCTTTTAGTAAAAGAAATTCCGTTCCCTAAAGGAATAGAAGATATTCACATATATGGGACAGCAGTTTTTTATTTTCTTTCAAAGTCAAATGCAGAGTTGCACTGCTGTGGAACTTCTTAAGTACTTAAGGAAATATGCTCAGTAAAGACTCATCTAGGAATTCTGCATTCTATTCCCGATCAAGGACACTGACTTCTGATGCACGTCTGAGTCTTCCAGCGTGCACCCTCTGTTAACGAAGCACTCAATGTCTAGAGCTTTGATTCACCCGATGTTCAGGAATCCCACATGTCATCAAATGATGGATATGTTATGTTAAACTTTACATGACAAGTTGGAACCTCATCCCCATTCTACTGTTGGGCCAGAGTGAAGACAGGCTCTGTGTCTGTTGGCTCGGTGGTGTCCCACACCCGGCTCTTCCCTTGTTTTTAGTCCCTGGTTGACAAAGACCTCCTCTGACCTAAATTCTGAGAGCTCTTTCCTTTCAACATGTAATTTTCTGGCTACACAGTCAGTAGGAAATAACTGAAGTCCTTGCTTACCTCCAGACATATAATTGCTACTCTCTTCTTCCTTATTCTTGGAAGATTCTCCTTCATACTTTTACTGGTATTCCTTCTAATTTAGACTGTGGTTTCCCCACTGTGGAAGAGTCTCTGGGATTCCAGTGTGTCTTGGAACAAAGCACAGTGCATCTTGTTTCAGAAAACTTCAGAAGCTGGGTAGGAAATGGATGCTGGAGTGATGGCTCTCATTGTACTGAGCTGTGGGTGCTTTGTAACTGGCCTAACCAATGCGAGCTAGTGATGCTCTACTTACTGGGACTTACAGAAGGCATCTTGCATTTTTCAGAAGTTGCCACTCCCTTCCCACCACCTAGACCAGTTTGTCTGCAGAGCCCAGATTGAAAGAAAAATTTCCACTCTGTTGTAGGTCTACTAAAAAAGGATCGGCCCCTTTGTCTTTCTGAAAATGGGGATAAATACAACTGATGAAATCATACAACTGCATGGTTATTATCATCTATTCTAAGATGATAATATAGTTATTATCATCTGTATAATAAAGCAGAGCAGTTAGGACATGTGGGAAAATCCACAGATTTCAGAATTCATGGTAATTTTGACAAAAGCTAGGCTGTAGTTCACCTTTAACCTTTTATGAAAAAAGCATTGTTAAGCAAAGACAGCAGAGAAAATACTTAAGCTGTTTAATATGAACTTTTAAGGAGTTTTTGAAGACCTTGTCACACCGATATTTATTATACTAATTTATAAATTGTTCCAAATAAACAAGCAAAATATTGTTAGCTAAATTTGAATGATATATACACACAGGTATATACACATACAAATTATGATATTGGAAGTAAAATTATATTTCTTTGAAAATAAAATAAAATTTGGGTTTTAAAGAAAGTATAATTATTCCCCTCTTTTAAATTATGTTTTGTATTACAATAATTACCAAAATATTTACAGTCTAGAATCTTCTTAGGAAGCCTCATAAATGTAATATAAATAAATCCTGATTTATAATTTAGGTCAAAACCAAAGAACTCAGCAATCACCATAATACCAAAGCCACAATCAGAATAAGCCTTAGAAGATAATAATATCTGTATTAATTTCTGTGTATTTGAAGGTGAATACAAAATTTAATTGTCAGCTATGGTTTATTCCTCTCTAATTATAAAAACTACTAATGCCAATGGAAGAAATAAAATTGAGCAATGGTGTGAAAAGCCATGGTTTCAGTAAGACACAGAATATAATAGTTTAGTAATCTAAGACAATGACAAGTTTAGTTATATATATGCTATAAGCAATTCCCAAATAAAGCATATTTGATAAGGCAACATTACATTAGAACTATCCTAAAAACTCAGTCACAAATTTGAAAACTAATATTGTTGTTAACCAGATGTCAACAGTATTTATAATAGTGTTTATGCTACAGTTAGTAAAAGTGCAATAAATGTGCTTTGAAACAATTTAAAATTATTTTACTTGTTAGTGGATTCTTTTTTCCTATTTACAAAAATTTTTGTGACATGTTCATAAACATTAAGTGGAAATACTTATAAAGTGAAGTTTTGGTATAGCTTTCAAGTTTTTTTGTCATTGAGAAGACACTAGTGTAAATCCTTATTCTTTCCATAGCATTTTTATGATGTATTGTTACTATTTAACTTCATAAGTGTACACTAGATTTATTAAAAGTTTCTCTGCCCTGGCTGGTATGACTTCAGTGGATTGAACACTAGCCTGTGAACCAAAGAGTTAACAGTTTGATTCCTAATCAGGGCACATGCCTGGATTGTGGGCCAGGTCCCCAGATGGGAGTGTGCAAGAGGCAGCCACACATTGATGTTTTTCTCCCTCTCTTTCTTCCTCCCTTCCCCTCTCCCTAAAATTAAATAAACAACATCTTTAAAAAACAGTTCTTCCTAAAAATGTTATGAGTATTCAAATACACAGCATTCTCATTTAATATTTTAGACACTAAGATTGTTTTTAGAATTCAGCAAGATGAAAAATAATAGAAAAGAATAAAACCTTTCAAATAGAATAAAGTATTTTAACATTTTACCTTTAATACTCACTTTATATTTTCCAAATAATGGGTGTCTCCCCTCAGTTATTACCATGTCATCTTCATGATCAAGAACAAGATGAATGGGGCAACCAGTTCTAAAAAAAGCAAATGTATATTTTAAAAATATATATAAAACTATATTATCCAGATAATAACTATATCTTAGTCATATCCTCCAACCCACCCACCCATCCACCCACCTACTCACCTAGTATCCATTCACCTAGTTATCCATTCCCCCATTGAACGATCTACACACACATCCATCTACCTTTCAACCCACTCATCCCTCATCTGCCCTCCCACCCATTTTATCCAACCATCCATCCATTCCATATATATTCATGGAGTACATACACTGTGTTAGGCATTGATTTGGATTAGTGTATAAGTAAATTACTATTATCTCTGTGGTCTCTAATTCAGATCTAGCTCAAGTTGTTAACATCACATGTCAGTTAACTCATGTTTTTATGGCTTAAACTTGAAAACCATCCATATTCAGCCACTTTTGCATATCCCCACCACTAATAACAAAGGAGAGAGTGTGAACAGATAAATGCAACCTTAACAACACAACTGAAAAAAAAAAGGCCAACACTCATCCTAGGATGTCTGAATTTGAATTTTTATTTTCACTCCTGACTGGTACAACATTGGCCCTGGGCCCATGGGTAGCCCCTGGGTAGCTAGGAGCTTCAGCCTTTCTGTATGTCAAGAGCTGAGATGTCCAGACTTCAGAGAGCAGAAGAATTTTCTGAAGTGATGGTGAAAAGGCAGATTCCTGAGCCTTAGCACTAGGACTCTGATTCATTAGGTTGGGAAGGAGTCCTAGAATCTACAGTTTCCTCAGCGATTTTGATGCAGGTGTCTTCAGGGACACCTTGAAAACCATGATTCTAGTGTAAAGTTTCCTGGTCTGATTGATGAGGATCACCTGGAGCACCAATTACGTATTCAGTTTCTGGGTTCATGTTTTGCTGATTTTGATAAAAGTGGATCAGGATGGGGAGGCAGAAATTTCTCTGAGCCCAGGAGACACTTAGCAGCAGCAATTTGGAAACACTGCTCTGGGACGACTTAACACGGCAAGTGTGGGCTAAGGCAGGGTTGTGGCCTCAGATCTTGTTTCCTGCCCTTGGCTGAAGAGGAGAACTACTGGGAAGTTTTAAAATATAATGATGGCTGGGTCATTATAGGGCATCCTAGGAGTTGGATTTAAATGTTCCCGAGATGATTCTAATGTGCATTCATGCTTGAGAGGTCTTAAAGGCATAAAGCCTGGTGGGAATACAATGAACTGATGATCCCTTGCTGGGTCTTTAGTGGGTGTGAATGGAGAGAAGTTCCTTATGGAAAGAATTGGAGATGAGATGCAGATCCTGCCTTTTTCCACCTCTCATTGAGGAAATAGACACCTATCTGAGTGTCTTGGGATCTAGCTCTGAACTACACAGAAGTTGCTAAAGGACGCAGGACACTTAATGTTGAGAGGCTGATTGGAGTTACGACGAAGTACAAAACCAACAAACAAACAAAAAACTACAAGGAAAGAAAAAAAGAAAAGAAAATGAACAAAGAACTGAAAAGCCAGCCCCATGCACAGCATAAACAGCGAAGGAGCAAGCTTTCATTGAGATCAGCCTGGGAGCTTTCTGAAGATGTCATCTGTCCGCTGAGCAAACATTGAAAACCCAGCCCTTCTTAGGTGCAAAGAGGCAGACTATGGGAGCCTTTCTCTCCTCACCCCACCCAGTCTGCAGCTGAGAGTAGGAAGGAAAAGTGGACCTTTCCCTAGGCACACCACAAGGGCAGGTGACTTGCCCCACCCCTAAATGGGTCAGCTTCTCTGAAGGTCAGAGACAGGGCAGCCCCAGGCCTGGAGGTGTTCAACGAATAATACCTTTTTATAGGAAGTTAGCATATTCAAAGTCCTATCTACAAAAGCCTCTTCTAATAACTCTAGGAGGGTGGTTATCATATCTACAATTAAAAAATAAAAAGTGACAGGAGGCTGAGTTGCTCAGTGACAGGTGGTTATGACAGCAGCCCAAGTGACTCTCAGGCCACTGATCTGCCCTCAGCTCTGACCTTTTACACCCTTCTGATCCCCAAGTGCACTTACAATAGGGCCTACAGCCGCAATAGCCCTGAATGCAGCTGGTCTTCCTATTTTCCCAGCAAAACCTCCACCCACTTGTTTTACATGACAGGTGATCCTGTTGATTGGGATGTTTAAAGTAGAAGACGCTGTTTTCTGTAAAAGTTAGATATTGGAAAAGTTTTACAAGAATGAAATGGCAATGAAGACTTTGGTTTGCTGAAATATGACATCATAGCAAAATTCATCCACATTTACTATTAGTACCAAAAAAAGACTGACATAGTCTGAATATGTCTTTGTGGAGCCCTGTTGAGTTCATAAACCCAGGTCATTGTTCACCTAACAGCCTTTTCAGCAGAAAAATGGCATTTTCTAGAAGGGAAACTCTGAGTCCTGGATTCCTATCAGAAGTTGGAATCCTAGACAGATGTCTAGACCTATTGTCCCAACAAGGTAAAAAACAGCAACTCAGGACTACTGAAGAAGAAGTGCAGGCAGCTAAAACCTAGAGTTCTTTGTGACTGGGGAAATGAAAATGTGCTATAAACTGAGGTGTTTACGCCAAAGGTTAACTGCAATAATCATTTTAGTGAAATCAGGTACAGGTACAGCTTTGTGTTGCTGTCCAATCTTAGAGTTCATTTAAACATATGGCAAATAAATGCACTCTTTAACTCTAAGGTGACTGTGGCTGTCCTTTCGTTTAATTCACAAGACCAGAAAAAATAAAAGGGTTCTTTCTGGGTCTCAATCTTTCTCCTGATGTCCACTACTTGTTTTCTAAGTAAAACGTGTGTCACCTGTGAGGCTGCGGTGATTAAAGGCTGTGATAGCATTTGGAAGTTACAGAGGTAGGGTGGTCCTGGATCTCACCTGTACATGGGCTGGATCCATTGATACATAAATGTCCAATTCTTGGTCCCTTCTCTTTGGAATAACAAGCACTCTTTGTGTTTCCCTGTAAAAATGTTCCTGTCCTTCAATGTGGATCTCTCCTGTTAAGGACAAACAAAGGAAATTCCTGAAGGTATGTGCTGGTTGGAAATTGCCATGTTGAGGAATTCAGAAGCAAGCATGATGTGGACTGGCCATCAGGAATCTGTTCTGACTGAGGAACTGATGGGTCAGACATTTGTCCTGTGGCAACTGGGGACAATCTGTTTCAGAGACCGCAGTCTGGATGACAAGTTGAAAGTGTCTGGTTCTGTTCCTCACTCTGCCCCTGACTCATCAAAATCTTAGGAGTTTTTCTTCTATTTACTCTGTTGCTCCCTACTTTCCACCCTCAAAAGCTATACACACACAGAGGCGCACACACAATCTGGAAAGAAAAGAGCTAAGAGAAATTTAGCCGAGTGCCAAGACTTTAGACTTTAGTTTTTCTGGGAGGAAACCATATGCTCTCAATGTCTGCTTCAGGAGAGAATCCCGCAAAGATCCTATGAAATATCCTGAGTCTCTTACCTTCAACAATTTGATCAACTTTTCCAAATGCCCCCTCAATGTTTCCTTGTTCAAGTTTCTTTTCAGGGCGTAAGAATGAGTTGCATTTTATGGCATCTTGAGTGACAGGGGAAAAAACCACAAAAGACAATATTTTGCATTTGTTTTTCTTTCATTGGCAGTTTTAAAACATTTATTTATTTATTTTAAAGGAGGGGGAAGGGAGGGAGAAGAAGGAGGAGAGAAATACCGATGTGCAAGAGAAGCATCAATCGGTTGCCTTTTGCATGCCCCCAACTGTGAACCTGGCCCACATCCCAGGCATGTGCCCTTTAGGTTCACAGACTGGTGCTCAACCCACTGAAACATACCAGCCAGGGCTGGCAGTTTTCCTCTTAATCAAAAGCCAGCCAATCCCCCCAAATTGCCATCTAGTAGGACACATTGAAGGGGCTGTGCAAGCAAGGAAGTACTAGAGTACTGGGCTGGCCATAGACACAGGGTGTCATAGAGAATGTCTTCAGAGGGCAGAGGAAACTAACAAGGGCGAGAGAGGTGTTAAGACTGAGATCTGAAGGCATTGTGTTTGTCCAGGGTTTTGTGTCAAGCACTGTACAATAGACAATCTATTTACATGCATTCTCATGTAAATGCCATTATGATCTCCATTTTCAGGGCATAGAGAAATTGTAATAATTTTCTCCAGTGATCCTGCAAACAAGTGTTGGAGTTGGCCTAGGTTTAGTTTTCAGAAACATCTTATCTAATGATGAACACTTGATGGGCTGAAGCAGCAGAAAATGAAAAACAAAATTAATATTTTTATTTTCTGCTCTGCCAAGGCCTCAATAAGTCAGACTAATACATGTGGAGGTATGTTTATTGACATACTGTAATGCATCATAAGATAATATAATCTTATAAATAATATAATGCTACATTTAGTGTGCCAGGCATCATTCTACATGTATAAACTCATTTAGTTTTAGGACAACCTGATGAAGTAGGTATTACCATCAACGCTGTTTTACAGATAAGGAAACCAGGGCACAGGGAAGCCAAGTAACTTGCCTAGGTCATGCAGTTAGTGATTGGTCAATCAGGATTTGATCCTTTGCTTCTAGAACCTGTGCTTTTAACCACTATCTTACACTGCCTCTCATATATGCATGGTTACATAAATGAGTGAATGCATGGATAAGTCTTCGTACATATGACTATTTTGTTACCTACATTATTTCATAAAAGAAAGGTTTTGCTGACTCTAGACAGTCCTATTGTGAGGGAATTCTGGATCTCTAATCCTTTTGAGTGCCAGGATATTTTGCGGGTGTGTCCTCTGGGTGCGTCATTTCCCCTTGAGGAGATGGGATTGGCATTGAAAGTTAAAAAACCCATATTAGGATCTTAGTATAACTCTAGGAAGGGGAATGAGCCAAAAAAAAAAAAAAAAAAAAAAAGGCCTGAATTTCTTGAAGAGTTGGCAAGATGGGAATTTGGATAAGAGTTGATTTGGTTTAGAAAGATCAAGAAACAGTTTGAATATTGAACAAGTTGTACCTTTTAGGCACATTTTAAAATGTTCAAATGGATCGCTTCTTGGCCTTTTGGCTAAGATCAAGTGTAACAATGTTCAAATGGTTCACCAGGGCCTTTAAACATTTTTTAATTTTCTGTCACAGCTATACAAATAAGTAAGTTTTTCTCATCTTAATTACTCTGAACTTAGAGTTAGAACCTGCAAACTCCAATCCACATTGGATTTTTCTATTCCAACTTATTTTTTTGCATTCCTTCATCCATACCCAGCAATGAGACCAGAAATTGTAGAATTACACTGTAAGAATCTCACTGCTATTAGGTTCCCCCTTAAAAATGTGATTGTTCCTAATACCCAGACTCATCATCTTCCTTGAGTAATGGGATCCCTGATTTTTGGTAGGTAGTTGGCCACTTGGAATAAAATCTGCATTTCCCAGCTCCCCTTGCTGTTAGGCATGGAATATGAATAGGTTCCACCCAATGACATATATAGGAAGATATATGCAACTTCTGGGACTATCCTTAAAAGGAGGCATATACCCTTCATCATCACTTCATTGATTCTGTTATCTAGAATGTGAATGTAACGGCTGGAACTTCAGCAGCCATTGTGGGCAAAAGTGTGAATGGAAACCACGAGTGAGGAGCAACCGGATAGAAGGAATCTGGCTCCCTGCCACATAGAATCCCATATGAGATCTGGAGTGACCACTTTTAGACTTTTTGAATGTAACAGAGAAAGGCATTTGTATTATTACTTTTTCCTGTTTCTTGGAACCAAGGTTAATTTCAATTCATACAAGCTGTATCTTCCAGAGAAAGCTGATCTTTTCAGAGCAAGCTAGTGACAAGGAAACAGTAGACCCCTGCATTAAGATATTTACAAAAGTACTTTTCAGTCTAAGACCTTATGGGAGAGACCAGCCGGCTCACCTCGATGGAGAAGATTATGGGCTTCAGGTCTTCATAGGTGATCTTTCTCTTTTCAACTGCACGCTTCACCTGCACGTCTGTCTCCGCAACCACAGCACACATGATCTGGTCTACACACAGTACCTGCAGAAAGGACACACATGAAGCAGGGAGAAAATTCTGGGTAGGAGTAGGCTTAGCTCACTCAGCCTTACCAGTGGCTGGTGTCTTAGTTGTCATTGTTGAGTAAGAATAACCACATTAAAGTCACATTCAATTGCATGTACTTGGTGAGAACATTAAAATATTTTTTTTTAATTAAAAATAATTTAAATAATACAGATGTTTCCATTGGCGATTTTACTCATTCATGAAAAGGAATGACTTTACATTCATTTTACATAAATGAATGTAAGCTCCAGAGTGGATGTGAGATGGGTTGTGACCTAAATTTGCTCTGTCCTGTCAGGTCAGGTTCACTGCATTGCCTTCATGGTGTTATTTTAGTTTAAAGATAAGAGAAGGATTTTCTGTAAAATATGGCTCTCCTACCTCAATTCATGTGTTGACACCCTAACCCCTCAATGTGACTATATTGATAACAGGGCATTTAAAGAGTTAATTAAGGTTAAATGAGGTCATAAGGGTAAAGCTGTAATCTAATATGACTGATGTCCTAATAAAAAGAGAAAGAGATATCAGGGAGGCTCAGACATAGATAAAGGCCGTGTGGGGACCCAGGAAGAGGATGGGTGTCTGCAAGCCAGGCAGGGGGGACTCAGGAGAAGCAAACCTGCCTACACCTTGATCTTGAACTTTCAGCTTCCAGAACTGTCAGAAAATAAACTTCTCTTTTTTAAGCCACTTGGTCGGTGGTATTTTGTCGTGTCAGCCCAAGCAGATAATATAGGTCCTAAACAACAGCCAACTTCTTTATCTGGAGTTCGACCAAAAGAACAGTGATTCGTTCCCTGGTGAGGGGAGACTTGGTCTGTGTGGGGCTCACTGGGATGAGGCAATAATAGCTAACACGGAGGGCTAGCAGTGCCAAGCCCTGTTGCAAGCACTTCCTGTGTATTAACTCATTCAAATCTCACCACAACACAATGAGGCGAGTGCTGTGATTACTCCCATTTTACAGGTGATGATCCCCAAGGACACACAGCTAGGGCAGGGTAGAGCTGGGACATGAACCAAGGTACCCTGGCTCAGGTTCAGGGTGTTCAGCAAATGACTGTGGAGTTGTTCAAAGGTCAAAGATAGCAAGAATAGCTTTATTAACACATTGCCGACCGGCAATTTCATAGCAAAAGTTAATGCAAGTGCAAGCACAAGTTAACTTCTTATTGGCCAACAACGTTGGGGCTTGCAAACACAAGTTTTTTCATGACCAGTCAACAATGTGTTAAAAATAGAGTACATGTGCTAAGTGGAAGGTGAAGGAGTTGGGGTCGGTCCAGAAAGGGAGGGAATTCAGTGTAAATAACAAGGAGCGGCTGTGTTTTTTAGTCTCCTTTCTAGATCCATCTATTCTATCCTGATACAGGTCAGCTCCTGCATTTTTTCAGATGAGGATAAATTGACTCAAGAGCACACAGTAGGAAAACTAAGACTTGCTATTTCTCTGTCATAACTTTTCTTTTCAGTATGTTACCTCCTGACTCCAGAATAGGCCTGCCTGAATAAAGATGTTAGGGGTAGGAAGAAGCTGGAAGAACTGACCCTTCTACCACCCCACCCCCTTTTCCCAGGGGCAGAGAAGGCTGGGAGGCCCTGCGGAGCCGGCAGGAGCTGGTCTTTGGTGATTATTTACACAAGTTGTCCAGACATACCCCGTACCTCATCTACAGCCAAAAATTTGCTGCCGTTAGCACCATTCGTGCCTGGAATGTCTTCAGCTGTTACACACCAACCACACCGGGTACTTCAAGGGCCTCGGAAAAATCAATTGATCTAAAAAAAGAAATATTTAAGAGGTAGGAATCAGCAAGCTCTGGGCGCCCAAACCCTACGGAGGGATAGAGCATGATTGAAAATTATGTAACGACTGGTCCAGCTTCAACCCTGATCGGAGCCAGCTTGCCACAGAGCAGGGACCAGGTTGACCCTGCTGGGCCATGGGGTGGCACTTCAGCTGTGGGAGGGGCCCATGTGTTTGTTGCAAAGGGGCATCCTTAGGAAGCTTAGGACATGGCCATTTACCATTCAGTAATGAAGTATTTCAGCATTTTGTCAGCAGCTGAATATCAGCTCTACTTGATTTATTCCTTTGAGCCCGGCCTGAGGGTGTAGCAGGGAGAGGAGGTGCTGTGGGTTAGAATGGAAGCAAGAGCCCCATGACCATAATTTTTGTTCTCTTTTTCTTGGAAGCCATTTCAGAGACTCTCTCTTCCTCCTCCTGAGGCTGGTGACCTTTTCTTTTCTCTTTCCATTTTTAGGTCCTTTGGGTTTAGGACACTGCAGGAGAATGGGCACATTCCTCCCAGTGTGCTTTTAAAAGGCTTTTTGACAGCTTTTCATTTACTTACATGATTTTTGTGTGGGCTCTGGTACTGGTTACCAAAGCCATGGAGAGTTCTTTATCCACCCTGGGGATGTCATCACAAAACAAGGCTCCACCTGTGGCATGTTTAAGACCCGACAGGTGCATGATGGGACGTCCCACTGGATCCTGGAGGGGTTGGTGGGAATCCACACTCTACAGAGGAAGACAGAGTTGCCCTGGAAAAGTTTAATCTGCAGAAGAGGCCTGAACAAATACCAGCATCCCTGACACAGTCACCCTTGGGTAACACACACTGGAGTGAGTCCGATCAAGAGCATGACAATGTAATCATGTCACTATACTGGGAAATGGTCGTTTCGGTTATGTGGTAATACCTTACACAGGGCCAGCTTTTTGGCAAACTTGTGAAAGAGGAGGAGGGGCACTCCAGTTTCTCCTTTTTCGCACCTTCTTTTTCTAAGTGGTATCCTGTACCCCTTTGTTCTGGAATTGAGGGTCTGCCTGTCCTGCTTTCTGACCTTTCCAGGATCAGCCTCTTCACATAAAAAGTAATCATGATGATGAAGGCTAAAGTGATGTAGTAATTCCTGAGGGCAAGGTACCAAAATCTAAGTCCAAAGCCTACTTGCTGACCTGAGCAGGACCCCTGGTGGGGGAGGGGTGGCAAGGGACAGAGGAGTCCACAGGATCTAGATGAAGGTGACTGGGCTGCCCCGTAAGACTCATTAAAAGCATGAAAACAATAGTTAGTCTGGAACTCCTCTCAAGGAAGATCTGTGTGTGGCATGCAGAGATGGGTGTAGGGGAGGAGTGGTGCTCCAGGAGGTAATAACAGGTACTTTTTAAGTTGTCTTTCAAGGACAGCAGGTTCAGTTATCTGCAGGGCTCTGGTTTTGCTGGCGAGATTAGACATTTGCAATCAGGGTGGGAGGCCGAACCTTGCTACCCTCTCACGCTTCTCTGCCCCCACTCCAGGCTCAGCTGCCTCTCAAACAAATGCCCAAAGGACATCAGTTTGATAGTTTGAAGGACATCAGTTACTAGAGGGTCAAACTGTTCTGGGTTGCTTCAGCCCTGAGTGCACCTAGTGGTAGTTCAGGCCGGATCTTACTTAGATCCAGCATCTCCCTGAGTTGGCCTTAACAAAGGGCTGATGTGCTAGCAATAACTATTAAGTCAAACAAACAAACAAACAAACAAAAAATAAGACAAAACGAAAAAATACCAAGTCAGAACAGAAAATTGCAACTCTGAACTGCTTGCTTGTTCACACAGCTGTAGTTTGTCTCTTAGTGGATAAGTTTCCATTAAATTAAAGCCACTGACCTGGTACCTTTGGATTCCCTTGGGTACTCCGACTGGGAAATCTTTTAGAGCACCCTGGAACAAGACTGAAACATGAGGAGAACGAAGGCAGTCCTGAGTGAAGAAGCCAAACAAAACAGATAAACTGATTAGTCTGTGATTAAGATGGGCTTTGATTTAGGAGAAAATTTTTTGACTTAAGTATCCATGAAACTGCATGGTCAGTGTAGTTTGGATAACTAAATCCCCACCACCTCCCAGGGATGTTACTTTTTATGAAAGTTTCTTGCCTTCCCTCTCTACATAATGAGGAACCGGACTGACAGGTTTGAATCTGATCCTCTAAGTCACCCTGAGAAGGTGGAGAGGCCTGTCAGATGGGAGAAGCAAGAAAATTTGGGGCTAAATAAGCCATCCCAGAATGACACAAAAGAGCCCATATACTAATTGTTTTTGTCAGCTACTCGGCTTTTCTGGAGAGCAGTAAAACAGGGAAGCCTCCCTGGGTGTCCCTGAAACATATCAAATATCTTAACTCAGAAATTAAATGGCAGCAAGGAATATCCTGGGGAATGTGTTCGGTGAGGGTTGTCTTCAGAGTAAATGAAAATCAGACACTTTTGGAACACTGAACTGTTGGGGTGGGGTTGAGGGTCAGGTGTGCAAGGTAGGGTGAGAGTTATGACCTTAGTCAGGGGAGAAGAGAGGGAGGGAGGAAAGGGAAGACAGAGAGAGAGAAAATGCTTTGCTTAATTACTTTAGTCATTTACAATCAGAAAATCTAGCAAGGAGCTAGCCTGCAAATTATGTTTTCGTATTTTTGAAAAATAAAATTTCATTGACGTTCCATAAGGAAATTAAAATTTGGTTGCCTAGGGACAGGGGTGGAAGGGCTGACTGTAAAGAGGACAAAATGGTAATTTGAAGTAAGGGAAATGCTCTATGTCTTTTTTTTTTCTTTTTTTCCTATTTCTTGTTTGAGGTGGTAGCCACATGGGTTTACACATTTGTCAAAACTCGCTGAATTTTTAAAAGGATTTTACTCATTATTTTTATAAAGAGGGAAAAGGGAGGGAGGAAGAAAGAGAGAGAAGCATCAACGTGTGGTTGCCTTTCACCTGCCTCCAGCTATGGACCTGGCTGGAGACACCTGGCTTACAATCTGGTTAATTGCCCTGACTGGGACTCGAACCAGCAACCCTTGGGTTCGAAGGCCAGTGCTCAATCCACTGAGCCACGCCAGCCAGGAAAACACTTGCTGAATAAATAGGTGCATTTTAGTATATGTAACTATACTTTTGTCAAGTGATTTTTTAAAGAAGATTTTATTTATTACTTTTCAGAAAGGGGAAGGAAGAGAGGCAGAGAGGGAGAGAAACATCAATGCATGGTTGCCTTTCACCTGCCTCCAGCTACAGACCTGGCTGGAGACCTGGCTTGCGACCTGGTTATGTTGCCCTGGCTGGGAATCAAACCAGTGACCTTTGGGTTTGTAGGCTGGTGCCTTATCCACTGTGCAACCAGCCATGGCCTCACCAAGTGATTTTGAAAGAAAAACAATTGCAGGCCAAAGCAGGGGTGACAATTATGTTTCAGTGCTTTGGCAGCACGCAGAGGACTACAGACAGGCTGGTGTCCCGAGCCTCATGAACCCGGAAGGAGGGGTGGCTGGGAGCTGAGTAGGCCTGACCCAGAACAGGCGGCAGGCACTGGTGCAGGATGCCCACAAGACAGTTTGCAAACGTCGGGGGAAAGCTGGGAGCTTACAGCTGCGAGGAGCACATGCAAGGCCGAGGACTGAAAGGCACAGGGGGCACAGCCTTACCAGCACTTTCAGTTTCTACAGAACTTCCAGGTAGAACTTGAAGAAGAAGCTACCACCAGAGTCCTCTTGAACTCCCCCCTCTCCCTTGGAGCTGAGCCTGGAAGAGAGATCTCGTCCAGAGGCAGCCTGCAAGCTGCCTCCAGCATCTCTTTATTCCAGCACCTGGCAGGGTTGGAGGCAGGAAGGAACCTTGTCAAGGGTTGTTTCCATTGCGTGACAGGTGCTGGTTATGGGATGGGGAGCATTTAGACCCCAGAGTCTTTTTTAAGGAGTTGGAAGGGAACTTAGAAATCTGCTAACCAAGCCCTTCAGGGGAACCCAATCAAGAAGTGGGCGGAAGGTCATGGCAGGGTGCAGATGAAACATGTTCCTTGAACATGAACCAAACATGTGCAAGAGCCAAAACAGGCTGGGACCCAGAATTACATAAACAGACCATTGATGGCCAGTTCCATCATGACCTGGACAAAATTCAGACTGGGACGCAGCTTTTACCGAGAGAAAAATAGACAGCAGCCGAGCGGGGGCCGGGCCAGGTGCCCCTGCTAGAGGGCTGGCGTCGCAAGAGGATGGGGGCTGAAGGCGGTCCGCACCACTCTTGTGTCCTCATCTGAAGAGCGCTGCCTCCTTAAGCAAAGTCAAGTAACCTCTGATGCGTTGAGAAAAATTGTGGAAAGAACAAGCAGTGTTTCTACACGTAGGAGTTTCCATCTTCTCAGGGCTTTACCAACACTTGCCTGAGCCAGGCTTCCACTTTCTTTTCTTTTTGTACCTCGGTTCACCCCCAGGGTGCAGGGTCACCGCTTACCTCCCTCGTAGCTGCTGGCAGGGTCTGCGTGCACCAATGACGCTCAGGTCCTCGATGGTGCCGGTGCCTTCCCTGAAGAGGACGCGCATGGCTGTGTTCACAGGGGCCCAGGCATTTTGCCGGCACTGACCCTGTCGGAAGGCTGACACAAACTCCCACTGTGGAGACAAAACTGTTTATAGAGTTATTTGATGTGTCAAAACTAAGAGCATGTTTCTGCTTCTTTGTGCCACTAATAAAGTACTTAGACCCAATCAGAAGGGATACAAAGGACACTTAACATGATCTGAGGGCAAGTTGGCCACCTTCTCATTCACATTGGGAACAGTGTCCTCCCAAAGGCCCACCCACAATGACTGATGCCCAGGAGCAGCAGGGACCCCTATACCCTTTTCCTCTGAGGGCAGGATGCCTCCACCCATCCTGGCCTCAGGATGCCTGGATCATTTCCATATGCTCTTAATTTCAGGCGCCACCTGCAGTCTTCAGACACCTTTATCTCCGGGGGAGGATGTAGGAGCCCTCCCAACACCAGTGCTTTTCTGTGTGATTTGTCCGCAGTGCAAAAGAAACCCACCGCCTAAATTGCTTTGCAGAAGCAATTGCTTTCCATTTTGCACAGCTCATAAGGGGGTCGAACTTTTCGACAGTGGGCTAAGGGATCTTGGACCAGGAACAAGAGTCAGGAGGGTGATGGCTACCCCGCTGACCTCTTGGCACCATGACCGGTGGTGTGCTTACACGGGGTTGATGGGGATAGCCTGTATCTCAGGCATGTGGCCACCATGGACGCTACATTTCCCTGTTTTTCCGCCTGGGGCCATTACACAGATTCACATTTGGCTGGCAACACAGTTCAAAGTTTGCATTCCACAGGAAAAAGAAGTGAAGGTCCTTATATGAAAGCATGCCTTAATATAAGATGTCCTGCATAACCCAGCTGATACCGAGCATTTGATGTGTGTGTGTGTGTGTGTGTGTGTTGTATTGCCTCTGTCTGGGAAGACCGTCCTCTTGGATTCAGCTGCTGTTTTGGAGGGAGGTACAGGGACAGAGAGTGAGGACAGAGGCCTCCTTTGAAGCTGGGGTGGGGGTGGCCACACCACCCCAGGGATCCTGTTAGCAGATGTCTGGAGGCCCTCCTGTTCCATGAACTGTTGGGGTTAGCCTGAACTGGGGGAGTGGGGAAGCCTGGCACAGCCGCCATTTCCTTGTGGGTCAGGCGAGCTCTAATTTCCACCTCCAGAGCCAAGCAGCGAGCACAAGGAAGCAGGCCCCACCCCACAGCTGAAACAACACCCTAAATCCACACCCTGGAGCTGCTCCAGGACTCAGTGAACAGGAAGTCATTACTCTCAGGGCAGAGTTCTTTCCCTCCTCTCTGTTTTCAAAGCTGCAAGATGACTGGACTCAGTGATGAAAAGGGGAAAACAACTCTTCAAGAGCAAGCAGGGGAATTCTTACCTTCTGAGACTAAGGGATAAACACAGATTGCAAAATCTCCTCCAGCTTAAGCTCTGCGCTTGCCAACCCAGCAAGAAAATGTTCGTTTAGAGGAATCTGCCATGTACCTTCTGTTGGAGAAAAATGACATTTCTGTAAAGTGGCGACAAGGAATGTGAGATTTATTCTGCACTTTTAAAATGACAGCAAACTCACAACTATCATCAAAGGACTCTAAAAAGCAAAAACAAATTAAGCAAACAACTAGAACATGAAAAGAACTGTAGATCATTTGGAGGGTTATCAGCAGGGAGGGGCAAAGGGGAGAAGGTGGGGGAAAGATACAAGGATTAAGAAACATACTGGGCCCTGGCTGGTGGCACAGTGGATAAGGCGCCAACCTGTGAACCCAAAGGTCACTGGTTCAATTCCCAGCCAGGGCACATAACTAGGTTGCAAGCCAGGGCTCCAGCCAGGGCTCCAGCCAGGTCTGTAGCTGGAGGCAGGTGAAAGGCAACCATCCATTGATGTTTCTCTCCCTCTCTTCTTCTCTCCTTTACCCACTCTCTGAAAAATAATAAATAAAATCTTAAAAAAGAAGAAAAAGAAACATACTGGTAGGCACAAAATAGACAGGGGGATGTTAAGAACAGTAAAACAAATGGAGAAGCCGAAGAACTTATATGCATGGCTCATGGACATGAACTGGGGTGGGGTAGAGGGAGGGATTGTCAGGGGGAGGGGAGCAAAAGGGAAAAATGACTTGGGATGACTGTAACAGCATAATCAAAAGATGTTCTTAACAGAATGAATGTCAGCAGCAAAGAAGAAAGGATCGCCTTCCTCATTACCCAGTGATGCAGAGGTCCGAGTGTGGGACAGTCAGGACTCTCCTTTCTCTGCCACAGGGAGGGGTGGTGGCAGTTTCATGGCATTTACTCTTACCAGCACACACTCTATAGCACCTGTGTGAACCTGCCAGGTCTGTGTGGGTTGTCATCCTTTAGCAGAGGCTGTTTAAACCCAACGCCTTCAGTCCTGTGATCAAAGTAAGGGCATAACTGATACTGAGACAGGGTTTGTTTCCACTATTAACAGAGTTCAAACCCTTGGGTTTGCTTTTTGCTTTTGCTGCTCCTTTTGGCTCCTAAGCCAAACACCTACGACTGTAAAGGAAAGGGAAGAATGCACAAAACCTTTCAGCCCCAGTGTTACAGATGAGTAGTCCCAGCAGGCCTCTCTGGCTTTCAAAGGTGGTTTGTGGCTCCGAGAGAGGTGCAGTGAGGGGACGACGGGATCCCCAGTTGACCGTGGCTGGCCTGCCCTGCTGCTGGTCAGCCAGCTCATGTCCTGGCTGGAGCTGGGCTGCGCTCAAGGTGCAGATGCTTGGGCAGAGCTGGGAGAACAGCCCCATAGAAGAATATTTTCATTACCCTTATTACTCCTACCAACAGTGGAGGAGGTGTCCTCCCTATCCTGAAGCCCCAGAGTCTGGGCTTCTTCTCCCCTTGTCTTTGGGGGTCAGATGAGATCATCCTGGACCACAGGCCTGGAGGGCTCAGCAGCAGGCTGATGGGCTGTCTAGGGTGAGGCCTTTCCTCTCCTCCCTCCTGGGTGGGCCCCATGCACAGCTGAATGGGGACGGGAGAGCTTTACCTCTGCCACCAGGTCTCTCCCAACACTCTGAGTCCCCACCAGTCAGGGATAGGGTGCTGTTGGCCAACAAACCCCTTGGGAGGTTTACAATGCCTGGAATAGAATTCCTGATCGGACCTCCCCACCACAACCAAATTTCACATAGTCAGGCTGTGCACCGCAACCTCAGGGCCCACGCCCATGTCAGCCCATGCAGGGGTAAATAACGAACAGGCTGAGTGGGACGGACAGCAGCAGTGAGTCTGTGATGGGTGTCTGTGAAAGAGGGGCGAAGTGATGGGGAGGGGGAGGTAGAGGCCTTGCGGGGACAGCTTTAGGAACAAGAGACAAACACACCTGATTGGAAGTCAGACAGGCTAGGGTTCCCACCCCATGTGCCTTTGCAGGTGACCTCAGCTGGGGGGCTGGGTGGATCTGATGCGCTGTGTGTACCGTGTCCAGCACAGCCTGGCTCACAGTTAGTGCCCACTAAGGGGTTGGGGGGCATCAGCATCCTTGGAGCAGCTGGGAGCAGTGCATGAATCATTGTCCCTCACCCCCAGAGGGCTGAGGTGTCCACAGTGCATCCTCACCAGTCTTGTGGCTTCTCACACAGCAAGTAGGGGCTGGGGTTGGGATGCCTGAAGAGGAGGGAGCCTTTGCCTCAGCCTGGTTCCTCACCCCGGGCTGACAGTGGGCTGGCTGAGTTGTGGTCTGGGGTGGGTGTTGTGTGAACATGGATCGGTGCCAGCAGGAAGCACGAGCCACCCCTTTGCATCATCATTGAGCCTTCCTCCAGGAGCCTGAGTCTCCCACGGTGCATTAAGAGCCAAAGACCTGAAGAGAGTCCTTAGAAAAAGACAGAAGCCCCTTGAGGTGCTGTTCAGCGTGTTCTGAGGTAGCTTACCTTTGGATATCAGATTGAGGGGAGCGTTGCCCACAGCCAGAATTGGATTCAGATCTGAATAGCAATGCCAACTTATGATATGTCCCCCTAAGGACTAAGGAGTGAGGGTTCCAGCTGGGGTCATTCTACCCCTGCCCCAGAGGCACCCGCTTTTGGTCCTTTCTGTCAGCAAAAGGGCCCAGGGGAGCCTGGGCCTCCATTGCAGTGGAGCTCAGCTCACGCTGTCCAGGAGTCTGTCCCGGGGGTCCCCTCCACATGCTGCTTTCAGGTGAGAGGAATTGATGGTAACTAACACTCGTATAGCTTTCGGTGTATTCCACCTGCTATCATCTTTTTCACAGGCATTTACTTATCCTCACACTAACCCAGTGAGACTGATACCTTCTCCCCATTCTACAGAGGAACACATGAGGCACAGAGAAATTGTGAAGTTTGAGCCACAATCTCCCAGCTAGAAAGAGTCAGAAGTGGGATTCAAACCTAAGCCACAGGGCTCAGTAGCCAGTTTTGAACCGCTCCCAGCCTTGGCCTCAGCACAGACCACGTGGACAGTGTCATGGCGTAGAGTTGAGGCTATAGGATCTCAGAACTTGGGAGGGGAATGGCAGGCCATTCAACTCAACACCTTCCTCTCTGCATAGCGGTGGAACCCACAGTGAGCACCATTGCTGCAGGTCTGCTGGCCTGCCAGGCTCTCCAGGTGCTTCAGGAGGGCTCGGTCAGTTTGTCTGAGTTTCCTCCTCTGGGAGCTCGCAAATCCTTTCCACCAAAATGTCCTTCCCCTGGGTCAGACTGCAGCCTGCACCTATCTTCAGTCCTGGAAAACACATCGTTTTTCCAGATGGTGTGGAAGGAGGAGCTGACTTAGAATCATGACAGCAGGGCCTCAGCGTTCACCTGCACTGTGGCCCTCCATCCTGGCTGCACAGAGAATCACCAGGAACTGGGAAGCAGCCCGGATGCCTCCTTCCTAGATCAGCTGAAGCAGAATCTCCGGGCCTGCGGCTTTTTCAAAGGCTCCCCAGGTTGTTCTCCTGTGCAGCCTGGGAGAGGGCCTCTGGGCTGGTCTCCATTCTTGTTGGAACAGACGCAAGGGAATAGGAGCTGGAGAGAAAGAGTGATAATAACAGCTAGAAGTTAGCAGACCCCACTGGAACTTTCTGTGACCTCCTCCTGACTGACTGCACTGAAGCTGTGCAATGATGTTTGTAATTAAGGGGAATGAACCTGATGTTATTATAACAATGGTAAAGGTCTTTCCATTGCCCAGGTCATTGCCTAAAATCAATAATGCTTTGACTGCTGCTTTTGGTACTCAAAATCTCCCACCATCAGGGGCATGGGGGCTCTGGCCAGCTGGAGTGAACACAACCCATGCTAGCAGCTGCCCCAGGTATATGGTGGGTGGTGTTGGGGGGTCCCCAGGAAGGGGCCAGGAAGCAGCGCCAATGGCAGGGCATCCAGGAAGGTTGGAGTGGTGCTATGTGCCACTTGGCAAGGAAGTAACTCAACATTTTCACAACCACTGTAGCCATGCTTGTGATTATTGTCAGGTATTAGCACTGGTTTTGGGGCTTCTCTATAGCAGGATGTAGTGTGTAGATCAGTCTTTAAAAGTGAAGAAGTCACCCAAACCATCAGGAGCTGACTTCGTCAGACATTTCAAATGAATCCTTCACTCACTATCAGGTTCAGAATGTTTCCTTATCATCCTAGTTTGCTCTGACTTTACTCATATATTAAAAATGGATGCTGAATTTTTATTAAATGCTTTTTCCATCTATTAAATGTGTTTTTTTCCCCCATTATATTTCCATCTATTCCATTTAGGCGATCAAAAGCTTTTTCTCTTTTACCAAGTCAATGTGATAAACGAAATGATTTTCTAATGTAAAATCCTTCTTCCATTCCTGAAATAAAGTTGACTTGGTCATTAAAACAAGTGGATCTTTCACTTCTCTGGGGTTTGCCAAATGACTGACTGACAGGCAGAGCCTGATTTGCCCACTCGCAGGGCTGGGTTCTCACTGCAGATTGCAGGCTGGACTTTGGTTCTTCTCTTGCGGGTTAATCTTTGAAAATATTTCACTCCCCTGCATAGCTTTATTTTGAATCAATGTTAAAAATGTACTGGCACAGTACTCCCCTCAACTCGGCCAACATAACTACCCAACGCCTCCATGCCGTTAATAATCTCAGCTCACCTAAGTGATTATGGAAACCGTAAACTGCTGCTTCTAACCCTTTGGCTGAGCAAATCTGGGCGAGAAGCAACCAAACTGCTGCTTCTCCCTGGAATGTCGCCACCTACAGTCCTCGCCCTGTTTCTGTTTCAGTGTCTCATAAAAGGTGCTCATAGCATGGGATCCCCTTCCTGACCCCTCAGCTGTGGTCTGTTGCTTCCTATCATTGGAGCTTGGTCTTTAAGTTCTAAAAATCCTGGCCTTATCTTTTCCCACAGGAGAGCTGGGAAGACCAAGCTTGCTTCAGACAATTCCTCCTGCCCAGGGTCTTATCTGTAGGGAAGAAATCAGAAGCCAAAAGGCTATTATTATCTTTTTAGGTCAGAAGCATCACACAGATGAGCAGGACCATCTCTTACTTGACCTAAGTAGAAAAGGTCTCCTATGGGAGAGAACAATGCCAGCAACCTGCTCTGTCCCCAAGTTCTCACAAGCACAGATTTCAAACTCAGGTGGAGGCCAGGCAACCCACCTGAGCTTTGCTTGGCCATTTCCACAGCTCACATGATCCTCTCACTTTGTGCTAGGCATGATGCCACTATACTGAGAAAATTCTCTACCGTAATTTCATTTTATTTCATTCCTTCTTTGGTCACAAAACCTAGCTTGTAGCTCAGTGGAGTTGAAAAGAACTTTAACTTGATGTGATTCTCAGAATGTGGGTTTTGTTTCAACCCATTGCTTCTCAGAGTTCATGGCTCTCTGGGTTAAAACTGCAGTGATTTTCTGGAGCACTTACTATACTAAAGACTTTGAAGGGAAAAATGTGGAGTGAGCTAAACACGCACGTGATATAGATTAGCATGCCAAATGTAAAGAAACATATGCCGTGGCAGAAATTTATGTTTGGGGATGGTGTTGCTGGTGGGGTTGGGGTACCTCGGCCTCCGGAGGGCCCCTGCCCACCAGTCGGAGTCCTTTTCACTCTTTTGGGCCTTAGGAAGTTCGACAATCCTGGGAAGCATCCCTGGGACCCACTAGAGGGCACTCACACCTTAATTTTAACAAGTTCTGAGGCAGGCATAGGCTTTTTCCAATAGATTTCAGAAGCTGGCCCTACTTTGCCGCAGAATGCAACCTGAGCGCTCCGTTCAAACAGCCAGTCGCACAGGCCTTGGGGTGGGCTTTGGAAGCAGAAGGGCAGTCACAAAAGAGCTCTAGTTTGGAAGTAGGCGATGTGGGGCTTGGTGACCTGGCTGACCCCCAGCCAGTTTAGAAACCTTGGGTGCGTGCACTCTCCTTTCCCTTCTGGGCTTCCTTATCTATCCAGTGAGGGACTGGGGTTACATGCAGGATTGTGACTTGTGCCCTAAAGAACGCTCTCAGGGGCAGGTATGCGGAAAAGTCTGTTGCTTTCTTTCAAAAGAGCAGTTTATTTTCATTTACTTATTTTGTTTAAGGTTTGTTTGAGGTCAGGGTTATGGTGCTAAGGAGAAGTTTGAGAAACGTGAACTTAAGTGACGCCTGGAGCAAAGATTAGAGGAAGGTCTTTCCCTGGGAACCTTTTGCTTCCGCGAGGTACCTAAACTGCCAGTCACCATTTTACTCTTTCCCCTTCCTCTTCTCTCTATGGGGGTAAAAAAATGAATACGTTTCCTTCCACCTTCTAGTTCTTCTGGGCTGGGCTAATTAAATGAATAGAGACAGGTTAATAACACATGCGTATGGGGAATTCACATAGGCATGAAAATTCCAAAGACTGTGAGGCAACATTGGTTGGGTATGTGAGACATTCTGGACCTTCTGGACAAAGGAGAAAAGAGGGAGAAGGGGGGTTGTCAGCTTCAGAAGCGAGAATGGACAATTGGCTGGTGGTTGAGGAAGAGTGGGATACACATAGCAGGAAAATTCTTGCTGGGTACTCAGAAAAATAATGGGGCCCAGTGGTTATCTAGCTACAAGGCCCTGTCTGAAGCCCTCGATTTACCATACTTAATTCAAATTTGGCTAAATCAACATCCTAAGATCTTCCCTGCACAGGTTTCTCTGTCTGAATCTCTTGGGCAGGAAAGGAGGGAAGGTCAAAGGTTGCCTCTGAGCCTGGTTTCTCAATAACCAGCTTAAAATCAATATCCCCCAAATGACTTCCAGGCGCCAAACTTTGGGTGCCTTCCTGTCAACACCAAGATTTCAAGTAAATCAAAAGGCATTCCCCTCATTTTCTTTTTTCATTTTTTAATATTTTATTTATTATTTTTAGAAAGGGGGGAAGGGAGAGAGGCAGAGAGGGAGAGAGACATCAATGTATGGTTGCTTTTCACCTGCCTCCAGCCACAGACATGTCTGGAGACCTGGCTTGCAACCTGGTTATGTGCCCTGGCTGGGGAATCGAACCTGCAACCTTTGGGTTTGCAGGCCGGCGCCTTATCCACTGTGCTACCAGCCAGGGCTCCCCTCATTTTCTGAGTGACCTTCAGGTGTGCTCCTGGGACTGTCCCAAGGCTGGGGTTGGAAAGCCGTGGTTTTGAGGAAAGCCGTGGTGCTGAGCAAAACCAAAGGGTCCCTGGCCTTGCAAATGGGTAGGGTGGAGCTGGGGAAGGCAGGCGTGCTGGTCTGCAGCACAATCTAAGTTTGGCTGATGATGGTTAGAGGCTGGGAAACTAGGATGCCTGTGTGGCAGTGACAAGAGTGAAGGCAGGTCCCCTCCACTGCCCACCACCGACCCCCACAAACACACAGTGGTCTCCTTTCAGCTTAGTCAACCTCCTGGTTGCCTAAGTTCGGGAAGTTACTATTTCCACTGCATCCAAAATTCAAGTCCTGACCAACTCATTCTTTTTTGTTTTTTTCCAGTTAAGTCACTGACCGAGCACTTAAACACATATACAGCACTCATATACACGTGTATATGCTAGAACCTCCTGGGGGTGCGGAAAGGAGTAAAATAAAGTTCCTTTTGTCAAAGGATTTTTCCACGCATCTTGAAGGCAAAGTCTTGCATATTTCCTTCCTATGTTGTGAGTGCCACCTTGCCTGACGACATCTGCACATAGTGGGCTCTTAAGGATGTTGTAAGTGACCGGGCATGCTTGGCCAAGCAGGTCTTTGTCTCACTTGACTTCTTGCCATTGTCCCCATGTTTGAGTGCCAGATAATATTTCTCCTACCTTTCTCCTGCAAATATCTTTGATCCCTGGAATTGACTATTCAACCAACTGATGGATAGCATCTGTTCACCCTTGCTATCTTCCCATCAAAGGGACACAGGAAAAGTATTGCCTCTAGGTCACCATGACATTTAATAAGCAAGAATCCTGCAGGTGACTAGAAGTTCTTGAATGATATCACCTGGACACCTCATTATCTGCGCAAAGGTTTTGATAGTCAAGTCTCATGGTGGGATGTACATCACATCAGAAAAATGATGAAGAGTTGGAGATCGGCCAGCCAAGACAAGTGTATGAGGCATTTTCAAACTATTTGGCAAGTGGAAGTTCAGTGCATGGATTGGTTTGTTGATATTTTACAAGGACACCAGGAACTCACCCTCATTTGTTGTAGACACAATACTCAGCTCAGAAATCCTTGCGGGAGAGAGGAAAATTATGTGAAAAGGTCCTTGAGATTTTATTGCAGGTCCTGAAAAGTAAATACATAGTTTAAAAAGAGTTAGAAAAGAAAAAATGGCCCCCTCTTTTCTGGCATTGGTAATTTTTCATAAAAATGTTCAGATACTAATTTTAGAACTGATAATGAATAAATATATAGATATGAAAGCAGTGGTTATACACTCAGCCAAGTAACTTTACAGTACATACACTTCTGGTGTACATGTTTATTTTTACATACAATGCATGTCTATAAAAATAGGAAGTAAAATGGATGAGAGGTTCTTAGAAAATCTTGCATGTGGGCACCAGGAGTCATATAGTAGAATATATCTGTGATAGTCAAAACTTGGAAAGCACGCCATGTCCTTCAGTAATAGAATGGAAGAGTCAACTGTGTCATTGTCATCCCAGGAAATATACCACAGTTACATGCAACAGGGTGGGTGAATCTCAGCTCAAGAATGTTCAATGAACAATGCAAACTGCAGAAGAAGAGTATCATATCAATCAATTTATGTGAAGTTCAGAAATACATGAAACTAAATAATGTGTTGCTTAGGGATTCAAATCTATGTGGTCAAGCGGTCAAAACAAGGAAGAGACTGACCAGCAGCACATTCAGGATAATGAGTGCCTCCAGGAGAAGGGAAGGGAAGGGGGTGTGGTTTAGGAAGGCCCACAGGGCCTTCAAAGTTCTTGGTCAAGATCTCATTCTGGGGTGTGGGTGATAACTGGGTGTGCATTGTTACCATACCCACATACATTTTATAGATTCTGTTACATCTGCTCGCTGTTTAGCAAAAACAATATTAAAAAGGGCAAGATAAAGAGAATGATTTTTAAAAAACCCTTTAATGTCTTCCTCACACCTCACCCTGCATACTCCTAGGGTCGTCAACTTTGGAAGCCATTATAACATAATGTAATGTAACGTAATATGATAACATTTGTGTTATACTTTTTATATTATCGTTGTAATATATACAATACATATATATGTATAATGTATATATAATGTGTAATTATTATATTATTAATATATAACAATAGCATATCTTATATTATATTATAATGTTTTTATTATAAACAATGAAATTATATCCTTAAAAAGCAGTGTTTGGCCCTGGCTGGTGTGGCTCAGTGGATTGAGTACCAGCTTGTGAACAGAAGGGTCGCTGGTTCAATTTACAGTCAGGGTACAGGCCTGGCTTGTGGATCAAGTCCCCAGATGGGGGTGTATGAGAGGCAATCAATCTATGTTTCTCTCACACATCGATGTTTCTCTCCCTCTCTTTCTCTCCCTTCCTTTCCCTCTCTCTATAAATAAACAGATAAATAAATAAATATCTTAAAAAACAAGCAAGCAATGTTTGTAGTGGAGAAGGGGACTGTAAGCACAGCTCAGCATTACTGGTAGCATGAGAACCATTGGAATCACTCATCCAGTGAGTTGTTGCCTAGGATGACGGCAACTTTGGGGTGAGGTGTGAGGAAGATATTAGAGGGTTTTTTAAAAATCATTCTCTTTATCTTACTTTTTTCAGCTCCAGGAGATCCTCGAGGGTCCCAGGGGAGATCCAGGTAACTCTCTCTCCATGAAAGGTCAGGGTTCTTTTTTCTGGGTTCCCTGCTATTCTCTAAATGCAAAGGACAAGTACATGAGCACATGTGCACACCTGTCTTCTTGGGTTAGACAGGTGGAGGTATATCCTTTAAAGAGATTTCAGGAGCCCTGGGGTCCACTTGACCAACGAGGTACTCACTATACCCATTGGCTAATGCCTGAATTTCCATAATGAGATATTTACTCCTTTAGCTTAAGACTTGTTTATGTGTAGCTCATTGGAGACACATGACAGTATGAACTGGCACCCATCACTGACACTTCAAAATAGATTAATTTGGCATAATTGAATATTGTGGCCTTAAAGATCATGATTTTACTGATGCCCTTAAATTAATATATTCAGCTTGGACTTTTCCTCTAGAATCTAAACTCATTTATCTGAGTGAATACTCAATATCTGTTTAGATGTGTAACAGGTATCTCAGATATAACATAGTCAAAACAAGATCCTCATATTTCATCCCCTTCCAAGCCCCGCCCCCCTCCCCACACACACCAAAAGGAAAACACCTTGCTCCTTGGGAGGTCTTCTCCTTCTCTGTAAATGGCTATTCTCCACAGGCTGCTCCCATCCCAGCAGCCAGCATGACCTCAACCCCCCTTACGATATTGGTAGGAGCATACCCCTTCTCTGTCCAGCCTCCCTGATAGCTTCTCATCTCACATAGGGAAAAAGCCATAAGTCTCGTATGGTGTACCTTCCCCTTCGCCACCTCCCCCAGGCAGGCTGGCCCCTGCTCTGTCCCTTGATCAGAGGGGCATTCTCTCACCCTTCCCACATTCACACATGCTATGTCACACTGCCTGGTCTGCTCTTCCCCACATATCTTTGTGTCTGCTTTCGTTGCTTCCTTTAGGACTTTCTTCAAATGCTACCTTCTCAGGGAAGTTTTCTCTTGCTGGGTATTTGCATCCTATCCCTGTTTTCTGTTTACTTTTTCCTCCTTCTCACTTGCTCACGTACTATATATCTCTTATCTTGCTTATTGTCCATCTCTCCCACCATATCATAAACTCCGTGAGGTCTTTGTGTAATTTTGTTCCCTGCTGTATATTCAGTACCTAGAGTAGTGCCTGGCACTTGGCTGAATGAATACATATTTGTTAAACATGTGCATAAGCACATCAGAACCCCTTCAGAAATAGGTCTTTTATAGAATGGGACCACTGGATGGTGAGAAGAAAGATAGAGATGCTGATAGAGAGAAGGCTGAGGAATGGGAGTTTGGGGCATGTGGCTGGAAGTGCTCCTTAGGGTCAACATACTGAAGTGGCCAGAAAGACCAAGTTAGAAGTTGAGCAAAGCAATATGGCTTGGGACAGTCAGCAGGGACATATGTCTAGATTCTAGACAGTGATGAGAGTAAGGACAAGACCTCCCCTGAGGTCTTGGGGAATGTGTCCAGAGCTCCACCAGAGCTCATCCAGACCTTGATGAGCTGAGTGGGGGCAAGCGTGTTCATCTGGTCAAACATTTCCACAACACAGGAAGGAAAGGGTGGTTTAGAAACTGAGTTTATAACCAGTGACATTTTAACAAGCATTTAAAACACCCAGTTCATCTTACCAAAAGTTCTGGGGGAAATATGAGCTCCTGGGTAGGGTCTAAGGGCTGGAACGCATCTTTTGTAAATAATTCTGTGGAAATCTAGATAAAGGGCAGGAAAAGATGGCTCTATCAGCTCAGCTCAACTGGAAACAGCATTGCAATTATTTACACTCATTAGGCAAAATGAGCATAGTAATAACTCTCCTATTCTCCTTGTACAGGGAAGTAGTTCAAACCAAATTGTTTTAAGTAAGAATTTTATTGTAAGAGAAACATTGATTTGCCACTAATGCAATCCTGAAGAAAAAAGTATTCTACCAGTTACTTCAAACAGTACCCCATGGAACACCAACAAAGTCTATGAAAAACTATGAGAGGTTATGTAAATTTGGAATTCAAACCGCTATCTTCTCGTCTACCAAGTCAGGTTTCAAAATGCTAAGAGCTCTGAAAAGTCCTGTACAAGGAGAGTAGAAGAATTCAAAAACTGTTTTGAGCAGTGGGAAAAAAGGTCTTGATAGGTGTGTTGCATCAAACGGAGACTACTTGGAAAGTAACTGAAGTTTAAACATGTAAAAATAAATACACAATTTTTAATAAACAGATTCCAGGGTTTTTTGTGGGGTCCCACCTTGTATGTTCTTTTGAGTTTACTTAAAGTATGTCAAGTGGTTTCTAGAGCCCAACCATTGTCCAGATTGAATTCCCAAGGCCACAGCATTGAGAGTTAGACTTTTGAATGTAGTGATTCCTCCAAGGTATTAATTCTCTGTGATGTGATCATGGGGATGTGGCCTGATTTCCTTTGTGACACCCTTCTGTTCATTGCACACCTTCTTCAGACCAAAACGCAGTTGGCAGTGGGAGGCCAACAAGGGGAATAAGGAAGGTCCGAGAAATAGAAATAGATTCAGGAGGGAGATGATGGACTCAGTTTCCTCTAGAGCCAACTCTGTTCTCTTGGATTTCCTCATCAATAGGGAGCCAACTCAATGATTCACTTAAGAACCTGGCCAGTGAATCTTCTTGAAAACTGGTACCTAAGAGAGCAAAGCCAGGGACTGGAATGTTTCAGGCTAACTTCTCAGGTGGGGGATGGGGATAGGGAGGGGTTCCCGCATGAACTCAACACGTGACTTTGGAGGGGGTTCCTGGGCCTTCCTGAGGCTGCAGTGCCCTTTCCATATAAGGGAGGAGACACAGTGACAAAGGACAGCACTGCTTGAGAAGGGACAGGCACAAAAACTCATTTCCACCTCAGGGTGGCACTCATCCATGCTGCGGTAAGTCTCTGTCTCTGTCTCTCTCTGTCTCTCTCTCTCTCTCTGTCTCTCTCTCTCTCTCTCTCTGTTTTGTTTTGTTTTTCAGGTTTCCAGAGAGTTCAGAGGAAAGTCAGAGCTTGGGCTTTGAATCACCCCATTAGCCACCTTCTAAATGAAAAGGGCTTTCTCTGTGCAGGCATGTTGCACATTTGTTTAAGTAAAACAGGGAATGACACAGGACCCACATCAAGCAGTACTCTTAGAGACAGGACAAAACAAGTAACGACTCATTTCACTATTCCTGACACTGGAGGAAGAATCACCTTTTCTCTGATCCAAGCAGCATTTTCCTGCGCCTTTCTGTTGACAGCCATTTGATTCCTAGAAAGATGAAAAGCGTTGAGATAAAAAGCTTTTTAAAAAATAGCCCTGGCTGGTGGCACAGTGGGTAAGGTGCCGGCCTGCAAACCCAAAGGTCGCAGGTTAGATTCCCCAGTCAGGGCACATAACCAGGTTGCAAGCCAGGTCTCCAGCCAGGTCTGTAGCTGGAGGCAGGTGAAAGGCAACCATACACTGATGTCTGTCTCTCTCTCTGCCTCTCTCCCTTCCCCTCTCTCTAAAAATAATAGATAAATAAATAAATAAATAAATGGACGTATGCCTTGAAAGATTTGGCAATTTAAACGAGATGTCTCTTTTTTTAAAATCAGTTTTGGTGGTTTCTATCAGAAATGGGAACATCACAAGACCTTTTTTCTTTCTGATTTGCTTTTAAAGTAAAATGATACATATAGAATATATAAAATTTACGACATATAACATAGAATATAATTATAGCATAAAACAATAATATAGAATATATTATAGAGGTATAATAGAAATAAACTATCATTATTCTATTCCACCAGCAATATTTGTACATAATAAATATTTGTACTATATTTATAATACAATATACTTTTATTTTGCCTTTTTGTTCATTTGTCTATTGTTTTGTTTATTGCTACCTATTTATTCATTTATATTGGGAGACTTTTTCCATATTATTAAAATACCTTTAAAACATAATTTTGCTAATTGCATAATAATACTTCTTCTGGATATATATGTAAAATTTGCTGTTGATGTATAATTTAGTTTTTTCCCATGTTTTATAACTATGAATAACATTATATTATACATTTCTGTTTATTATTCATACAACTTAGTGTACATTTCTGAATTTTTTCTTAGGTAAAATTCTAGTGGTAAAATTGGTCACTAAGATGCTTTCCAGGGCAATAGCAATTTGTCTGTTCTCTAGCACATGTAAGACTCAACACTGAATGTTATTATTTATATGAGGACTATAAAATAGAAAAAGAAATTTAAAAAGATGAAAAAAAGAAAACCATTTAGGCAACCACACATTTGAGATCTGCATGGGACTCACTGGGAATAAGTGGACAATCAATGAATTTTAAAGCAGGTTTCCATTCACTGGCTTTTTTATTTCCCATTTCCTCCTAACTCACTTCTTGCATTCTCTTCCTTAAATAATCTTTTCTAAGTGTCTAGCAAAGTACTTCCAGATACTTAAGTTCTCTGTTTTTGCCCAAATGTCTCACTTAGGCTGCCAATCTTGCTCTGTAAAGTGCTTCCATGGTCGCCCACTCACCCTGCAGAAGGTCCTTCCACCATTGAGAATTGGCCAATCCCCAGTGCAGCGGCATAGGTTACCTAATAAAATAAGGAGCATGATTATCAATAGTTGTTTTTTTTTAAAAAAATATTTTATTCATTATTTTTAGAGCGAGGGGAAGAGAGGGAGGAAGGAAGGGGGAGAAGCATCCTTGTATGTTTGCCTTTCACCTGCCTTCAGCTATAGACCTGGCTGGAGACCTGGCTTGCAACCTGGGTATGTGCCCTGGCTGGGAATTGAACCAGTGACCCTTGGGAGCAGCTTTATTTTTACTGGTTTCTTTTTAAGGTTAAAATAGACCCAGGTATTTTTTAGAGTATTTAAATATCTGCCAGACCGTTCAACGCTTTTTTCTTTTCTTAGAACATTATCTTTTTCACCACCTCAATTCCGGTTTTATTCTCTGTCCTAAAGAAGATGATAGTCTGTTTGGCAGTTTCACTTGCATGCATCTATTAATGTATTTGTTCATTCAACATGTACCTATTGACAACACTTGTATCTCAGACACTATGAAAGATATAGAGATCCAAAAAAACTCAGAAAATATAGCTCATTTCTAAGGTATGATATGAGCAGAGTATCATGCCTTGGATAGTTTGTTATAGGACTCCCTAATGGTTTTTAGGTAACGGCATCAACATTTCCTGAGGGTATTTGTTAAAAATGCTCCCAAATCAGAACAGGCAGGGATGGGCCCAGGAAGCTGCGCTTAAGAGGCCTGTGGGTAATTCCATTGCATGGTAAAGTTTGAGAACCTCAGGTTTCCAAGGATGAAGGCAGAGGGAGGTGGGTGGAGAAGTGCCAGGGTGGAATAGAATTCGTTTGGGAAGGCCTCAGGGAATCCCGGGTTTGAGGGACAAGCAAGCAACGGCTGGTGGAGAGCAGAGGAGGGACGTTCAGGATTCACAGAGCAGCATGAGCGGAGGTGCAGAAGTGGAAATGTGCAAGGGAATTAGGGACTGAGAGGAAACGGGCTCGCAGAGAGCCCTGTAGCTGAGGAGGAAGCAGGAATTAGTGGGTCCATTAGGACTTCTCTGAATGCCTGGTGACAAGGGGAGGCTTGGCCACGTTTGAAGGGGGAGGAGCTGTTGAAGGACCTCACAGCATGGAAGGTCGTGAGGACGGTGGAGGCTTGATCTTATTTCAGTCACGGGGCCTAGAGAGTCAAGGTGGTTAACTAGCAGCTGGCAGATCAGGAGAGCCTGTCTGCCTGTGCTGAGGCCTCAGTCTGAGAATGTGTGTGTGTAACACATGACTAGTTTAAGGATTATTAACCCCTGAAAATAATGTTTATTAATCCTGCAAAAGGGAGATGTTCAGTAACTTAAACCCATTCCAAATTTTAAAGGATCCTGTTGGTGTGTGAAGGGCTGTTATGAGTTGAATTGTGACCCCTCAAAAGTATGTGGAGGTCCCAACCTCCAGAATTTGTACATGTGACCTTACTGGGAAATAGGGTCTCTGAAGATATAGTTGTGTTAAATTGAGATCATACTGGATTAGGGTGTCCTGATTCAGTGACTGGTGTCCTTATAAAAAGAGGGAAATTTGGACACTGACACATAGGGTAGGTGGCCAGGAGAGGGTGGAGACAGAGATGGGACTGATGAATCCGTAAATCAGGATGACTCTCAACACCCAGAATCTTGGAAGAGGCAAAGAAGAACCCTCCTCTAGATCCTTCAGACTTGATTTCAGACTCTTCACCTCCAGAACTGTGAGAGAAGGAATCCTGTGGTTTTAGCCCACCCCATCTGCAGTGCTTGGCTATGACAGTCCTCATGGAGGCAGTCAAGTAAATCACTGGAGAAGTGGGGTGTCAAGATGGGGGTGTGGTTCACACGCACTGTGTTAGTTCTGTGCAGGCCGCTTTAGCAAATGCCCCTCTCTCCTGAATGAACAGTAGCTACTTTAGAGACAACCAAGGTGGTCCCCAAGGGGGGCTGGGGTGACACTGTGCGTGGGCTGAAGCAGTCCAAGGCACATTCCCCACCTAACCTTGGGGGTGATATTCTCTGTGTCAAACTTACCCCCCAGGGCTTCCATGAGCTCCACCTCCAAGGGCTGCCTTGGATCCTGAGCAGCGTGTACAAGGACATCACCATCCCAGGGGTGTAGAATCCGCACTGGGTGCCATGGCTCCTGGCGATCCTCTCCTGGAAACACACATACATGGTCACAAGCCCCGCCTTACTACTGCCACCACCTCTCACCAGGGTCCCCATCCTGCATCTGCCTTGTCAGGGCAGAACTTGTTCCCTAAGCTGTGGCCTCCTCCCCTTGGTCAGAGATGGCCGGTGACTCCTTTCCTACTCTGCTCCTGGAAGAAGTGACTCAGAAGCCATTTTCTATCATTCCAATCAATTGTCAACCTCAAATGCCCAGATTCTTCTAACTGGAAATTAGCAACATTCAGCCACCATTCTGAGTGAGAAGAATTCCGTAGATATCAATAATTATCAAAAATTCCATGTAGGTTTTTAAAAGTTTTCTTCCACACCTTTACCTCTTGGCTAGCTTAGTTCCGATCACAGGGTCATCTCTTTTTGATTAACTTGGAGATTATTGACTGTTGACCTCCTGGTATTTTCTTTCTTTTCTTTTTTTCCTTTTTTAAAAATATTTTTTAATTCATTATTTTTAGAGAGAAGGTCAGGGAGGGAGGAAGAAAAGGAGAGAAGCATCAATGTGTGGTTGCCTTTATCTGCCTCCAGCTATAGGAAGCTGGTTATATGCCCTAACTGGGAATCGAACCAGTGACCCTTGGGTTCGCAGGCTGACACCTGGTATTTTCTTTAGTGTTGGATCAAAAGTAGCTCTACTTTCAAAGGTCCAAGACTTTGGTCTGGGCTCTAGATGCTCACTATTAAGAATGGAGTCCATGGACCAGGGTGTAGGTTCCACTGGGAGCTTGCAGGAAATGCAAGGCCTCAGGCCTCTTCTCCAAACCTTCTGACTCAGAATCTGCATTGGGAACAATGCAGCTCATTCCCAGCTCATTCTTAGGCACATTAATGTTTGGGAAGCCCTGCTCTAGATTTCACAATGTAATACAGGATCGCCCGAGGGGTTGGGTTTATCAGCTGTGGTGCAAACATACTCTCTGACCTTCTCGGAGACTCTGAACTCTGTTGGGTCTGCTGCCTGGGCTGACTTCCGTGGAATCGATTTTCACCTGGTTAAACCCAGGCTCCACCTGCCTGGAAGGACTCGTGGTGTTGGTGGATCTGGATTTACAACTCTTCAAATCCCCGCGACCATGACAGAGGCATCACTGTGTTTCCGCCAACGCATGTCCTGGTACCCCTAAAGTCAGCCTCTGTGGTCCAGCTTCGAGTTAAGCTTTGGAGAAACCACTGTCCTCGGGCTCCAGTCCAATCACCCTCGATTCTGGTTTTACTCCCAACACCTCCGGGCCATGGGGAATAATCCTGAATTTTATCCTTTACGCTTCAGAGCTGTTTATTTTTTTATTCCACATCAGAGTTCACTAGGCATTAATCAGTGTTTTGATAATCCCATTTATCATTCAAATAGAAAAAGTAAGAAAAAAGATGATCATTAAGAAACTGTGGATGAATTTTCAGCTTTCTGAAAATGCGAGGCCACCGATTCTACTCACCTGACCACAATGTAGACGCCCCGGGCAGCAGTCCATTTAGCATTGGTTAAAAAGCTAAAGTAAAGAAGTGAGAATTAACATAGCCTCTTACCTGCACCAGGTGCAGCTTGGTTCTGATGCTTCCCACACTTTCCACAGTGGTGACAGCAGCTCCATACAGAGAGCAGAAGGGCACCAGGCACGCTGTGACGGAGAAGTGTCTTTGTAGGAGTAAGGACAATCAAGGGGAATAACACAGTCCTGCCCATGGGGAACCTGGGAGCAGAAATGGGCAGCAGGACCCCCTGCCCAGGCCTGCCATTCAGCCTGGGAGATGGGAACTGGAGGTGGAGCATGGAGGAAGTCCCTGATTCTGGGCTATCTGTAACAAGTCAGGGTGGAACAGGGACACTCTGAGCATCAGAAAAACTTTCCATGCCCAGAACTGACTACCTGGGTCTGGACTCAATGGGCACAGACTTGTCACCAGGAGTAGGATTGGCCTACTCCTGTCAACAGGTATTCATCACGACAGTGACCCCATCATAGGCAAAACCTCCTGTGTCTTTTACTTATATTGGTAGAATTTTTTGCTTGTTCATTTTAAACTCCCTATATAAAGTCACTGAACGGTGTTGGGTGGCTTGTGTCCCGAGGCTATTTCTTGACTTTTTGGGCCAATGAGTTTGACAGCAGCCCAAGTCCTGGATTCTGGTCCTTAATTTAAGGAGGGAATAATGGCCCAGGACCCTGTTCAGCAGGGTTGTTTCAGCCCAGTGGCAGGAAGGGAATTAGTGTCAGCCAGAAAACGTGGTTTCAAGTCCGTGTTCTTTGATCGACTAGTTGTATGACCTTGGACAAATCATTATGTATTGTTGAGCCTCCGCTTTCTCATCTATCTGCAAAATGAATGCTTGGCCTAAATCGGGGTTTCTTAACTTTCAATGCACAGATGGGCCTTGGGAGGGCCATGATCTCCCTGAAACCATGTGAAAACTGTAATTAATTTACACATTTTCTGAGTGGAAAGGTCATAGCTTTTATCAGATTTTTAGAGGGGTCTGAGATCCAGAGATAGAATCACAAGGCAGGGAGGCCTTCTTTAACTGTGAGATGAGAATGCAAGCCTGGCCAAGTATCAAAGCCTTCCTTTGGCCTCGGGTTTCTGGGGAGGATACCTTATCTTCTTGGACACAGGGTTACGCTTAGACACCATCATAGTGCACATGCTGCAGCCTCCTCTTCCGCAGGCATCCTTGGTACCTGTGAGGCCCACTGGAAGGAGGTAGTCAAGGAAAACATGCCACGGTGGACATGTGGCCTCCATTACAGCTGCCTCCCTAGGGTGTAGCTAGTGAGGAAAGTCTTCTTTGGGTGTGTGTTGGTGGGGTACGGGTCCAGAAGTCAACTGGCCTCCAGGTCTCAGTAAAAACCACCCCATACCTTACTAGCTGCATTCCATTAATTGTATAATCTCTCCTTGCCTGCTTTCTTACTTGCAAAGAGGAAAGTATTGGGTTGGCCAAAAAGTCCGTTTAGTTGTTTCCTTAAAATAAGAGACAGTTTTCATTTTCACCAATAACTTCATTGATTTGGATATTTTGAGTATGTTGACGATCTCCCACATGGTAGAATGTTGATTGTTCTCAATTACTGTCTCGATTTGATTGCTATTCACTTCAGCTGGTCTACCCAACCACGGAGCATCCATTGTCCAGTGAGAAGTCTCCAGTAGAAAACTTTGCAAACCACTTTTGACACGTTCAATCAGTCACAGATCTTTCTCCATGCTCTGCACAATTTTTTTTTTTTGGCCTTTTAGTTTTGTTTTTACCTGTCTTGAATTAATAAAGCATAATATGCTGACAGGGTTGTGTATTTTCTTCCATCTTCAATATTAAATTGTCTACATAAAAATTTACCAATTTTTTTAAACGCACGCTGGTATAACAGCTGTCATAATCCAACCTAACAAAATTGTTTTGAATGAGGTTCAAGACAACAAAGCGTTACTAAAGTCATCTTACAGAAAAAAAAACAAAAGAACTTTTCAGTCAACCCAATATCCCTACTTTATCTTCACATGCTTTTCATTAGCATCTCCTAGGATAATGGATGTAAAAGTAAAAACCCTTTGAAAAAGTCTAAGTACAGGTATCCTTCTGGGTTCTAATTATGCAGTTGGAAGAGAATTTAGTTTTAGCACCTCAAGGTATTGCTAGTTTTGCCCAGTAATTTGTATTCCATTTGAATGCAAGTGAGTGAGTTTTTGGAGAAAACTCCCACCCTATTTTCATTTACCATCTTGAGTGCGGCCCTCTGCTCCTGCTTGATGCAGGTTCAATTCCAGGTCTAAGCTCAGCCTCTGCTCCCTCCGTTTAGTCAGCCTGCTCTTTAATCGTGGTGCATTTCCACAGAATTTGGGGGACTGAATGTACTTGACTAGACTGGCTAAGATGACTTCGGACTTTTTAAAAGCCATTTAGCCTATTCATTTAAATGAAGTCATAGCCTCAAATGCTTATCAGAGAGGTTATGTGAATGAGTGGAGTGGACTAGTGGACTGAGTGTAACTGGAGAGCTCACACTGCACATTACGTAGGGCACTAGGGTAATGCTCACCTCTAAGCAAGACTGTAGTCACACAGGAATGGCTGTCTTCTCATCTTACATGAGGAGCTAAAAATCTTGCTTTTTCAAAGTATGAGATTTCCTAATTTTCAAACATTGTCAATTAATTAAAAACCATGTGGGCTTTTAACCAACACTTGTTTAGAGGCTGATTCCCTCAATTTATAATTTGTTTGTTTGTTTGTTTTTGGTCTTCCCTGGGTGATCCATTAGATTTATCAATGAAAATATGTTTGCCATGAGGAAGATTTATATTTCAGAATATAAAATGGTGGGAGATAATCTGCTATAAGGAAACGGATATAGGAAAAGGCAGTCTTTTCCTATGACCTATGTATGTTCTTTCTGAATCTAGAAAATTTGTTTTTGTTTTCTTTTCCCCCAGGGCAGGGTACATGAAAGCCAAGCTTCGTTACATAACCCCCTCCTGGGATCCGGAAGGCCCTTAAAGGAGTAATTAGTGCCGAAGCAAAGAGCTTAGCTTCTATTTCACTGCTATTAAATCAAGATATAAGAAACTCTGGGGAAACTTCATCCTCTGTAAAGAGCCCAGTTAACTTAATATCCTTAAAACCATCGCCAGTTGCAGAGAGAAAGTGAGGGCCCAGGGCACTGACTAGGGATGGAAAGTTGGATTGGTTCTCACACGCACAGGAGGTCTGGGTTCTAAGACAAACAGAGGCATGGCCAAGACTTTGATCAAAAGGGTCCAGTTCTTTCATAGAAAGGTCAGCAGAGTGACTTCTGGGTCTGCCTTCCTCTCTACCACCAGGTTGAAAACAGAAGGGATTATTATGAGGACCGAATCAGTGGCCCAGCAGAATGTCTGTCATGGCCTGCTTGACTTAGGGATTGGGGTACATTTCATCTGCCCCTGCTTTTTGGTGACTGGAGGGCAAGGAGCCTTCAAATATATCTACAGAGCAAGTGTGGCAACCACGCTCTTCGATGTGATGAGAGCTAGAAACCACTACTGTGTAAAGCAGCCCTGGGAACTGTGTTCTTCATGGTTGCTCCACTATTTTTCTGGAATCTTCCAAACCAGTCTTTTGTACTCTTGAAATATTTCAAATTGGGGGAGACTTGGATGGTGTGTGTGTGTATATTTAATGAAGGTTCTGGAAGGAAGAAAGCTAGATAGGAAGTTTCTATTCTGGTGCCTCTGAGACACCTCTACCAGGGAGTACATTTGATAATATCTGGGATCTTAAGAACTGGTGGCAGAAAGGGGAGGCACAGGGAGTTGCTGTCATCCTGGAGAGGCCCCACAGGTGCTAGTGTGTCAGAGAGGCTGATGGTGAACCTTGTTGCCCCAGCTCAGGACCGCAGGGTGGCTTTGGTGGAACACTAGACTTCTTCCCTCACCATAAAAGTGGGGGATTTACACCAAAAGCCATGGAGGAACCTTGTTTGGTGCTTCTTTCCCATTTGGTTATTTGTGGATATTCCCTTTGACTTTGCCTTGGAGTGTCCTGCAAACACCTCCAGCCATTCTCTTGCATCAGAGGAAAGGAAGATACAGTTAATCATGTTAGGTTCTTCTCTACCCAGAAGAAAAACATGAGCTAGTGTAGACCTCAAATAAAAATATTTTTAAAGTCCCGGAAGATGCCCCCAAACTGAGATACCAAAATTCTGGATGTCTAGGAAGCTCCTAATCAACAAAAGAAGGAGCCCTCCCTTCCATCCATCCCAGGTCCTTTAAAACTCTTACTGAGAATGTGGCCGGATCATTATTTTCATTATCTAGCTGACTCCTACCCCTACCACAAGCACTTAATATTTTCTCCAACTCTAAACTTACTCTCTTTTATGGCTGCATCCACTTTACAGAGGATGCAGGAAGGAGCCCCTGACATCTACAACTGTGGAGTGGAGTAAGGGCTCCGCTCAAGCGTGAGATATTTGGGCAAAGGCGTGGTGGTTGTTGGCTGCAGAGGCTGGATACAAGAGGGAGTTAGAAAGAAGAGGATGAGAACTTAGAGCGTCTGGTTCTATGTCTTTTCTTGGGCCAAGCCATGGGTGAGCGGCAGGTGAATATGACCAACCCCAGTTAGGTTTGCAGGGTAGGGGGCCTGAGGGGCCCTGGAGGACAGGTTGCAAGACCCCAGAGAAGCCACCTACCTGCCTTGGGAGCTATAGCACGGTTCCATTAAGAGACAGATAGGGCTGACTTGTGTGGCTCCGTGGGCTGAGTGCTGCCCTGTGAACAGAAGAGTTGTTGGTTTGATTCCCAGTCAGGGCACATGCCTGGGTTTTGGGGCCAGGTTCCCCATCAGGGGCGTGCCAGAGGCAACCTATCGAGATGTTTCTTTCACACATGGATGTTTCTCCCCCTCTTTTTCCCTTCCTTTGGCTCTTTCTAGAAATGAATAAATAAACCTTTAAAAATAATAAGGCTAAAAAAAAGCACCAGGGACTCAGGAAAGAAGGGCGCCTGGCAGGAGGCGCTGAGGGTTACTGGTGGCCTGTGCAGACTGGTGGGGAGGGTGCCAGGGAAGCTGGCATCGGGGGAGCCCCCTCTCCTTGTCCCTGGCTTCCTCCAGGAACTGAGCCACAACCTAGGGGAAGAGGGGACTCAGAACGGACTGCAATCGCATTTCAACCAATTTTCTCTAACGGCAAAATAGAAAAAATAAAGAGATGGACGGGAAAATAAAGAAAGGTCTGTTTCTTCCCCTCCTCGGCAAAGTGCTTCCAGGATATCAGGCTCAATGCCAAGTGATTGACAAACATCCAGAGGTTTCTCAAACCGTGAAAGAAGCATCATCTCTCCTTTGATCTTGACAATCGCTGTAGAAAGTTAATTCTGAGCATGGGTACTCTGAGCCTCAGAAAGGCGAAGTAACTCAGGTAAGTTTATACAGTAAGTAGCAGGGCTGCATGGGGACCAGCATATGCACTTAACGGGTTAACCCCAGTGATTGCCCACCTCCCTGCACCCCAGGAGCTGAGTGGGGCACATGCCACATTGGTATGATTTCCCAGTCCCTGGCTTCCTGTCCCCCGCTAAAGGGGTTTCAGCCCAAAGGAGCCACGAAGGCCCCCTCAGGCTAGCAGTTGTCTGCTACCTCAAACACGCCGCCGACCTCCTTCCTCCTGTTCACAGAGAAAACCAGCTCATCTGATCTCGACTGGCAAGGCGTTGCAGCTGTAAACAGGGTTCGCTTTACAACTCTAAGTGGACATGTTCTTCGGCACCAGCCACGGAACTGAGTGCCAAGGACATAAACCCGAGCACTAAAATCCTTCGTGGAAAGAAGCTGGCTGCGGGAGTCGGAGCAAGGGGCAGCAGCTGGTGACCCCGCAACTCCGTGGCCTCTTAACTCTAGGGGTCCTGTGTGGTCCCGCCTCTCCCCCAGTGCCTTGGTCTGCCCCCCACCAATCGTGCCTCAGAGCTTGCTCTGTGCCGGAACCCCACCTCTTCTTACTTGCTCTGTAGTCGGAGGGCCTCAGTGTGAATGAAAACCACGACCCTTGAAGCTTGAAACCGCTTTGTACACTGTCTCAGCCCCAAGAATATACCCTGGAGGGATTTTCTTCTTTTCAAAGAGGGCTAGAAGTGGACCTCCCATTTTTCCCATCTTACTCTAGTTGCAGAAATGTGCCCTCGTGGGAAATCATACAGACAATTCCAGGTGTGGGGCATGGCACCCACCCAGCCCCGCTATACCCTTCCTATTTCCTGCCCACCCACGGGATTGGTCCATCGGAAAGTAGTGATCTAGGCAAGGCAACCACTTTACAGGTAAATAAGCAGAGGCTCTGGCAGATAAGATGAGTAGCTCAGGACCATGCAGAAAGTAAGTGGCAAAGTGGGAACTAAAATCAAGATCAAAATCAACACCGGTCAGTGATAAATGGTAATGGAAAAGATGCAATAAAAAAAGGTCAGCCCTGTCTAGCATGTGTCAGTGGATTGGGCTTCCGATTGCTAACCCAAGGGTCACTGGTTCCATTCCCAGCCAGGGCACATAACCGGGTTGCAAGCCAGGTCTCCAGCTAGGTCTGTAGCTGGAGGCAGGTGAAAGGCAACCTTACATTGGTGTCAATAAATAAATAAAGTAAGTTAAAAAAAATTACACCACCAGTGAGTGTATAAATTCCTTGATAAAAAGAAAAATATCATTTCGGATCTTGCTGAATAGCTGCAGTTAGATACCTGCAGATAAAATAACGAGTTCTTATTCTTCCTGGTAAGGCCACGCCCAGGACTTGGCCTGGCACATGGGTGAGGCAGATGGCTGCTCCAAGTGCTGCCTGTTCCCTAGCGCTTCCTTCATCTTTCATGAGAGCGTGGAGCCCTGGCGTGCCATCCTTAGCGTCAGCACTTCGTCTCGCACAGTTGGGTTGTGCCCCAGGTCAGGGACGCCAAACACCTACCATCCTCTTGACCCGGCTAACTAAGGAAGATCTTTCCCACTTGGTCCAGATGTGGCCGCAGAATCTTTCCCATCACAGAGACATTCCTAATTAAGTGCAGTTGGAAGCTTCCAAGTTCCTTCATAGTTCTAGTGTCTAGGTCCCAGGCAACCCATCCTCATGCACCTGTGGAGAAGAGTGTTTAGGCACATGTGCATGTGTTTGAGTGTACACATTGGTGTTTTGTATGTGTTACGAAGTTGCTAACTAAATCCACAACAGAATTATGAGAGAAACTGGAGAAGATGCTCTGGATAAGGTAGGGCCTCGGGTCAGATTTTTTTATCATGCTACTTCTGCTAAAAATAGTTCCAGTGACTCTCTGAGGCCTACAACATGAGGACAGAACTCCCTGGCCCAGCGTGTACAGCTCTTCAAAACCTGTCCCTGTTCCTGGTCTTAGACCCTTTGGCTCTTCGAAAACAGCCTCCTGCTCCAGCCGGACTATTCTCATCATTCTTCTGCCTGCATCTGGCATTTCTCTGCTTGAAGCCTCCCACTTGCCTCTCACCACACTTAGCAAAACCCAGGAAGCTTTCCAAGGAAGGTCCTCTGGGTTGGCCCCACCCCCTTCTCTGAGCACATCTTCAACCCCTTTCTCCCTGTTCCTGATCTCTGCCCCATTGGCCCTTTCCCTGCTCCTGGAATGTGCTGGATTCCTTCCTGTCCCAAGGCCTTAGTGCAAGTTACATATTCTGCTTTGACTTCCCAGTTCTTAGACTTTGGTAGGGCTGGAGCCTTCTTGTTATTTGAGCTCTTCTTTCATCACCCAGTCTGAAGTCGCATCTCTATCTCGTTCACTGCTACCACCCCATTTTCATTTCCTCCATAGTTCTTGTTACTACCTGCATGGATTCTTGGTCAACTTAGTTGCTTTCTCCACTAGAATGAAAGTTCCATGAGGGCAGAGAAGTTACTGTATCTCTGGGCCTAGAATGGTGCCCACCACAAAGTAAATCCCACTAAGTATTTGTTGATGACTGAAGAGGCACTTTCACGTCTGCAAAGCTAACAGTCCTGTTCCCGTCCTGTTGTGGTTGCCTGCTCTTTCTCTTTCCATCGTTTCCCCTCTCCTTTCCTCCTTAGTTACTATAAAGAAGCAACATCAAACTTTCCTTCTGTCCTTTCTCTCAATTCCAAAAACACTGCAGAGCCAAACAATCATTACTTTACTTTTCATTTAATAAACCGGGAACCAGGGAACTAGTCTCTTACTTGCCACTAACAGTTGGTTATCTTTTCAATGTTTGTATCTCATTTTTCCAATTAAGTAATATGCTCCTGGAGGTCAAAATAGCTAGTCGTAGTCCCCATGTAGTCAGCATGAATGGTAATTTGTTCTTTGCAGGGGTTAATAAATGATTACTGATTATCTAAAATACTTTACATGAAGAAGGCGTTCATCCATTCATTCATTCACTCAGCAAATATTGAGCATCTATCTTGCACCAGGCAGTACGCTAAATGATTAGGCCCAGTGAAAAACAGGATCTACAAGTTTTCTTCCTCCAATGAGTTAATAGTTAATAAGAAAGGAAATTAGCATGAGAGTAAAGCTTTGCCATTGTGGAAACTTAGAACGGGGAGATGACCTCTGTTTGGGGGAAAGGGACCGGGGAAGGCCTGAGGAAGGAAGGCCTGAAAGATGGGTAGTAGTTGATTCAGGAGAATGGGGAATGGGGCGGGCTGGGGAAGGAAAGAGTGGAGACAAAGACCCTTCTGTGGTTGCTTGCACTTAGAAGGAAACTGATACCAGTATTGTTAAGGGTCCACAATCTCTTCACCATCCCATTTCGCCCCTTAAAAGGGGAAAACCAGTGAACAAAAGAGCACATGCTTCCCACTTACAGGAGGAGGGATGCCCCCAACAATGGTTTGGTGTTTCCTAGTATTTATAGGAAGAAACCCTCCAGTGTCAACATAAAATACAAACATTTAATGTAGAGGACCAGTTTTAGAGTTCTTAAATCAAACTATAGTGAGAAGATATAAAAGCACTTTCGATGAGAGGAACTAAGCTCGTTCATTTCTGGGAAACTGGAAAGTGACCTTGAATGACTTTCAAGAGCCTTTACAAACTTGTTTTGACCAGGGAAACTTTTGTTTGAATGAAATCTTGTGAGGTGTGAACAAATTAAACAGAAATGTTACTGCTTAGTTCAGGGTGAGGCCTGGAGTTTTTTCTCCTTCAGGAGGCCCAGGGATCTTGGAGCTTGGTTTAAAAATCACTAACTGCAGAGTGAACAAAGGGTACAAAGGTTGGATGCTGTCTCTACCAAGTGTTTCTCTCAGATCTTATTTCAGATGGAATTTATTCACTTTTAAAAAGATGGTTCTGGTGAATGAGAGGAACTCCCATCTAATGACTCAGGGGTTTGTGTATTCGTTATAAGAAAGGTTTTATGAGTTAGTTACGTTACTGGGGAGGGACCTGAGTTGGGGGACACCCCTACCCTCTCACCCCCACCAAGCTTGTTCCTCGTTCTTGCCTCGCTTGCAAGAGATGCATTCAAACGAGAGACAAACACGTACAGTGGAAATGAGATAGCAAGATTATTTATAAAACACATTCAAGCACAAAGCAGGCACCCAGCTAGTCTGCACGCCCACGTATTGAGGAAATAAAGTTGTTAGTAAGACTGTTGATAAATTTGTTCTATACACTTGAGTTGAGGCTACAAGTGGGCACTCAGCTAATCTGAGTGCTTTGACTATTGGGGTTCAGGGGTTGTATACCTTAGCTTTTAGGTTCCTCTCTTCTCCCCACTCCTAAACCTTGGCAATAATGAACAGCTACAAAGGCTTTCTTTCTCAGCTAGTAAATGCGCTTTGTCTTAGTGAATTTGCTACAGATGCTCCCTTTCCCAGCACTAAGTCTCAGGGACTCCCATCCTCCCCTGCTATCTATTCCCTTGATCAGAATGCCTGGCAATCTTATCTGACCAGGCTCAGGACTGCTGAGTCAGTAAGTAAGACACATCTCTCTCCTCCTTTCTGTTGTAGTTTATTACTTATCCTAACAGTTATGTCTAAGACAGAATTAATATTGGAAATGATGCTGCCCTCCCCCACAGATCAAACAGGTTTTAAGAAAACCTGTAACAGCCCTGGCTGGTAGCACAGTGGATAAGGCGCCGGCCTGTGAACCCAAAAGTCGCAGGTTCGATTCCCCAGCCAGGGCACGTAACCAGGTTGCGTCCAGTCAGGTCTGTGGCAGGAGGCAGGTGAAAAGCAACCATACATTGATGTCTCTCTCCCTCTCTGCCTCTCTCCCTTCCCCTCTTTGTAAAAATAAATAAAGTCTTTAAAAAAAAAAAAAAGAAAGAAAACCTGTAACAAATCCTGCTTGCTGATGTAAATGAAAACATACTGGCCACACTTTCATGTCCCTGGTGTGCTGCTGTCTATTGTGAGCTCTTTAAAAGCCAAAGGTGGAACAGATGTGAGCAGACCAAGAGGGGGGCACTTTTCGGAGCCATGAGGGTGGCACTCAGAAAGAATCTGCCTTGTTCACCTCTCTCTCTTTCTCTTTTTCTCTATCTCCTTCTCTCTTGGTCTTATTTCTTTCTCTCTGACTGCTTTATAAGCATTCTGAGGCCTGGCCTGGCCTTCTTGTATTCTGTTCTTAGCATGGTGCCTGGCACATCCATTCTCAATAAATGTCTGTTGAATTAGATGAAAAAGAATCTAACGTTAAAGGAATGTAAACTAGAATAAATGAAACCAAGACACTGTATTTATTATACGATGGAGAGTAGATCGATCTTAAACAAGGTGTGTTGGAAGAAATATTTTTATTGAGTTAATTTTTAGAAATTAAAAGCCATGTTGAGTTCTATTTACAAGCTATTATGCTCTTGGGAAAAAAAGGTTTGAGATTAAAAAAAACTGAAGGAGAGTCACAGGTTGCATTTTATTGAATTGTAAAATTACAGAAAAACAAATTGAAACGCTTAATTAGGATATTTCCAAATGCTTATCACTAAAGGAAAAGATCAAAGTCCAAGAGTTCCAGTTGAATGCACTTCTGTTTTTTTTCCTTTCCCAATGGGACAACTGTAGGGTTTTCCTGACCATAACATTTCCCTGTTTGCCTTTGCGCAAGGAATAAAGAGGCAGAAACAGGCTGTTAAGAGGGAATAGGAAGAGGAAGGAAGGTGGGTCTGAGGCTAGTTTGGTGATCAAATTTTATAGACTCAAGATGAATTTCAGGTTCAGGTTAAGTTGCGCAGATGAGAAGTCCCAGCCCAGCCAAGTTATCATGGAGAAGCCTGGGGCTGCGTGGGCCCACGAATCCACATTTCCAAGAAAAACTATATACAGATGCTTTTGTAGCACAGTCTGAGGACTACATTTTGAGAAACACCAAGGGACCAATTAAATTGCTCCTTAGAAAGCCCATTGGCCAATCTAGGCAAACCAGTTCCTTAGACTTAGGAAGGGAGGAAGCTGCTGGCAGATGAAACCAACGTGTGTCAGGTGCGATGCCAGGCGGCGCACGCTGTCCAGCTGCCCAGGCAGACTGTAGACTGGTTGCCTCACCTCGCCTGGGGGCTGGTTGGAAGGTCTGGGCGAGCTGATGGATCTGGCCTGTGGGCCCCGCTTCGAGTAACAAGGCTAGCGGGAAGAAATAGCAAAGCTACACCACAGCTGGAAAGGTTTTAAAAAGACTTTGGGTGTGTTTATTTATTTGCTTGTGAGATAAAAGTCAGAAATTCAGCAGAGGAGAAAAATTGTTGTTTAAGCATTTCTTTTCTCCTATCATTCCCTAAATTGTTCAATCTACATAAATTCAATATTAATATGAATACCAGTGTAACTTTATTATTATGTATTTATATAATATTCTGTAAGTATAAACATTCATTCGTGTTCCTTGAAGAAAAATGAGAAGGAATGGGAAATAATAAAGCAGGCTATACCACGTCTATTTCTGCCACCTAAAAACCACCAGTATTAACCATCCCCGCACAAGTGTAACCTAAACCAAAGTAAAAACGTCCTTTGCTTGTACTACCCAGTAGTTGACAGGCTGGTGGGTTCTTCATAGCCTTTTGCAGTCTGGAAGGAATGAGTGGTTACAAAGAAATGTAAGTTTAGGGAAAATAATGAAAAATTCCGTGCTGGGCTTGCCGCCTTTTGTTTGCACTGAGCCCCGCACGTCTGGGGGAGAATTATGCTTTGTACCAGCCGCAGGCCAGGCTTCTCAAGGGAGTTGCTTACAGGCAGCTGCTAGCTGTGCTCTGGGACCCTCTATTTTTGGAGTTGCTTTTTAAATTAAGAAGGGCTAGTCTGTATAGATGTACTTATGCACATCGGTAGGTGTATCTGTACATACAAATATATACATATGTATGTACATATGTGTATGTGTGTGCATACATGCATACATGTATTTTTATTCTTTTTTTCCCCCTCAGATTATTCCGTTATTATGTCAGCTGCCCTGCTGCAGTAAATAGGGTGGAGCTGGAAATAATAATACTAATGATAATTGTAATAGTTATTATTATGAATGGAGTAATCTTTTACCGTTAGGACTGCTATTAGCTCCACTGTTCTGGTGAGAAACCAAGGCTCTGAGGCACTGAGGAGCGACTTGTCCCAGCAGGCGGCGACGGAGCGGGGGCAGCAGTGCCGCTCTAGAGCCCGTGCTGTTATCATGCTGTGAGGAAGTAGGCTCTTAAAGAAAGACAAGAAATGAACACAGGCATCTCTTCCACTCTTTTGGAAAACAAGTAAATGCTAATAAATGCTTTGTTTCTTGAATGGGTACCATCAACCAGGCCGCACACTTAGGACTTAGACCTATCTGGATGTCTTAGGTTGGCCAGAAAGTTTGTTTGTCCACCCCCCCCCCCCCATCAAGATGGCTCTAGTAGCACTTAGTGGTCTTTAACTTCATTCAAAACAATTTTGTTGGATTGTATTGTGACAGCTTTCATATCAGTGTGCACTTAAAACAACTTATCAACATTGGTGAACTTTCGTGTAGCTATTTTAATATTGAAGATGGAAGTTGTAATTCCAGTTTGGTCCTGGGAGGAGGTAAGTGTAGTTTCCACCTTCTACTTACATCCTAATAACTCTTAAGAATGAAAGAACCTATTAAAATTATAATGGTGTATTAAGAAAAATTATCCAGGACTTAGAAAAAAAGCAAAAGAATGGCTGTATGTCCTTAATATGTCATTTTGGAACAGTCTAGCAGACCCACCCAATGATTCTTATGTGGACCATTTCTTTATTATTTAGTATTGATTAGAGCCTAGAAGCTGTGGAGTTACATGAAAACATGTGGATTTTTTTGCTGTAGTGAATAAAATTGTGTTCTCAAAGTTCTCAGTTTTTTTTTTCTTTGTAAGATATTGACCAGCCAAGTATCTAAACTAGAAACCCTTTCATTGTTCTTTCAGGGCCTGTTGACTCAGTTTCAAGTTTACTTTTATTCAGTTGTACCATTTTACTGGTTCTCTTCTAGTGAATTAAAGGAAAAAAAAAATTTTTTTTTTTTTAAATATGGAACGTTTCACGAATTTACGTCATCCTTGTGCAGGGGCCATGCTAATCTTCTCTGTACCGTTCCAATTTTAGTATGTGTGCTGCCAAAGCGAGCACTAAAGAAATTTTTGACATGTGCTTACTTTTGATTTGCATGAAAATCAAATTTTAATATTTTCAAGATATTGACACTGGCCATATAGAAGTGGTAGATTTACAGATTTTAATTTTCTCCTTTATATTTTTCTGTATTTGTCAAATGTCCATTGAAGGACATATTAGTTCTTTAGTGGGAGCTGAAGAAAGTGCCTGAATGGGCACCCTCTTGGCTAATGGAAACTGGAGTCTGTCCTGAGTGATTAAGAAGGGCAGGAAGGCCTGACATGTGAGACCCAGAGGAGGGTGCAGAGGACCACAGGGGTGGCAGCATGGTAAAGGACAGCTGGTGTGGGAATATGCAGGGGACCCAGTGGCAGGGAAGGGAGTTGACTCAGTCTAGTATTTTGCGCTCACCTTTGATTTTATCTTTCATTTTCCTCTCCCACCTTCTCCTCATTTCCAGCCCCAAAGTCATGCAGATAATACAACTAGAACTGATGATATTTGCATAGAAATGCAATTGAGAATTTCTGGCAGTTACCTAGTTTTGTTACTTTCCTCTGCCTAATTTAGTGACTCTTGAAAAAGATGTTCACTGAAAAACCCAGATTGGAGCGCCAGTGCTTTAAATGCCAGCTTCCTGTGCAGATGGCTGCCCCACTCAGTGAAAACCTAAGAACGCGGTGCTGCCACCCATCGGGCTCTGATGCGCCGTGCAGCTCGACCAGCGCCTTGTGGCTGTGTGATGCAGGTGTCCTGGCCTGGAGAGAAGGAGGCCCCAGAGAAGCCACTAGCCAGCCACTCCTGATTACTCATTGTGACTAAGGAGAGGACAAGAACCGCGAACGCATCTGTCTTCTTGCTGCGCTCTGAAACCTCAGACACTGGGCAGGGAGAAAGCCACTTGCATAAAACTGGACCGTCAAATACATGGAGGCAGGACGGAAAGCCTCTGCTGCCCCCTGTTGGTGGGCTACTGTAACCCTAAACATTTTGTTTTTAAAAATTTAACAAGATGTCTTTCCATTTCAGAATTTTTATCCAGTTTCCATCAGTGAAGGGGGTGTCCTTTCAGGGACTTGTTCTCAGCTCTCACTCAAGGAGTCAGCCCTACACGCGTCTCAGCTGAAGGTGGAAATGGATTTTGTCAACCTTCACCTGCGCTCACCCGGCATCACAGATCAGTGTTCAGGGAGCATCGCATCTTTTTTATATGTCCTGTGGAGTTCTGGTCCTGGTTCTGCCGCCCTTCACTGTGAAACCATATTGAAACAATTACATTTTGGGGGACCTCAGCATATTAGTCTCTTTCAACGATAGGATTTATGATCCCACAGATCCAATGTTTTTAGAGCGTTTGAGGAAGGATTAAAAAAAAAGCACTGTCCTGAGGTTCTCAAATAAATCAGGTCAACATTTAATCTTCTATTATGGTTTTAACCCAGCCATATATAAAATATTTGCTGCAAATTCTATTTTTCTGGTGTTGAGTGTAATTCAAGATAAAAATAAAGCAACTAAAATCAAACAGATGAAAGTGGACATCATACATTTCTTAATCTTGTACCTTTATGGTGACAGGAATGAAAACAGAAACTAGGACTTGCACTGGCTTAAGGTTTGTATTTGTTGCTTTCGCAAGAAAATGACTGCTTAAAGGAATTTTCTGTGTTCTTTCTATTAAGAAAAAAAGCCTTTCATTTAAAGATACCTTATACTACTGAAATGACATTATATTTAATGAAATCCAGTAGTATTCTTATTATAAAAATGCATTTATAAAGCTAAAAACATATCGACAGGTAGCCACAATACTATAATAAAATAAAATAACCAGGCTTTCTGTCTCTATCTGCTTGAGGCTCCCAGTTCCCATAACATCTCAAGTTAGCAACTTCTGCCAACTTGGCCGGCTAATCATTAAAGGAATCTTACCTGTAGCCTTGAAATTACTGAAACAACCTCCTGAGCAAAACTTTCTCCTCAAGGAGATTATGTGCAAAACTAATGATTGTTTATCAAAATATTTATAGGGACCTTGTGACCCAGACCACAGCAACCAGAGTTTGAAGTTTTGCCATCACCCTTGGACCCTTGCTAATGTCCAAAGGTCTGTGGTCATCAGTCAGCTCCTGCCTGCACACTCTTCCTGTTCCCCCATTCCTCTGACAGAAGGAAGCCTGAATTCCTTTAGGACATTAGTCTATCATTTTCTCAGCTTGATGGCTTTCCAAATAAAGTCACTTTAATTTTTTTAAAAAAATATTTTATTTCATTATTTTTAGAAGGAGGGGAAGGGAGAGAGGCAGAGAGAGAGAAAAACATCAACGTATGGTTGCCTTTCACCTGTCTCCAGCTACGGACCTGACTGGACACCTGGTTTGCAACCTGGTTATGTGCCCTGGTTGGGGAATCAAACCTGCGGCCTTTGGGTTCACAGGCCGTCGCCTTATCCACTGTGCTACCAGCCAGGGGGCACTTTCATTTTTTTGAAGTATATTTTATTGATTATGCTACTACAGTTGTCCCAATTTTTCTCCCTTTGCCCCCCTCTGCCTGGTACATCTCTTCCCTCCAGCAATCCCTCTCCCTTAGTTTATGTCCATGGGTCATGCATATTAGTTTTCTGGTTTCTCCATTTTTTATATTATTCCTATTTTTTAAAAAAAAAGATTTTATTTATTATTTCCAGAGACAGGGGAAGGGAGAGAGGCAGAGATGGAAAGAAACATCAATGTATGGTTGCCTTTTACCTGCCTCCAGCCACGGATCTGGCTGGAGACCTGGCTTGCAACCTGGTTATGGGCCCTCGCTGGGAATTGAACCAGCAACCTTTGGGTGTGCAGGCCGGCACCTATCCACTGTGCCACCAGCCAGGGTCTATACTATTCTTAATGTCCTCTTGTTTATTTTGTACCTACTAGTTATGCTTCTTGATCCCTGAACATTTTCTCCCATTCTCTTCCTTTGCCTTCCACATGGTCTCCATACCTATGATTTTGTTCCTGTTCTAGTTGTTTGTTTAGTTTATTTTTGTTTATTTTTAGATTCACTTGTTGATAGTTATGAGTTTGTTGTCATTTTATTGTTCATAGTTTTATTGTTCACGTTCTTTAGGATGCTAGTCTGCTGTTTTCTCAGCTTGCTGGCTTTCTGAAATAAGTCACTTTTTTCCCCCCAATTCCTTGTCACTTGACTTATTGGTTGTGTGCCACAAGCAGTTGGAGCTTTCACACGATTATTTACAGTACTATCCTGACTCTCCCATGATCTGTTTGTATCCAGACATATCTCATAGCCCTGCCTTGGAGAAAATAGGCTGCCTGTGCTAGCAGAACAAAACTCTTCCAGCTAATGAGAGGGACTCTGCCAAGGTTACAATGTGTGATTTACAGGGCAGATTGATCTGAATCAGTGGGTAAATGTGGTAACAATGACAGGCAGATAGTTGTGTTGTGGAAGAGGGCATGTGGGTGAGTTCGAAGAGTTGAGATGCTTCTAGAAAGTTGATGCTATTTCTCATTCGAACAGTGACATCAACAAATGAAGTACCGTGACAGCAGTACCAGCAATACCTGAAAGCCATAACATCATGTGATTGTTTTAAACCCAAGTCTTGAAACCTGGACTTGCAAACAAATATTACATTCCTTGAAGAAGTCACATTGGAAGGGGTTACACACATATCTTAATAGGGCCATCCTCCTCAGGACACTTGGGGGACTCTTTGAAGGGATGTTCTTTGAAAGCCTGTGGTCTCTGCAGTGATAAATCTTTTTCCTCTGAAGGTGCATTTGATTCGTGGTAAGAGGTAAAAGGCATCCAGAAGCCAACTTGATGGATGCAATAGTGGGTCACACTGACTCATAAACTTTTTGGTCAAAGTCAGGTAAAAAAGAGACTGATATTTGTTGCACCATATGTAAAATAAGAAGTGTCCTGTTTTGTCTTCTGTTTTACCACCTAGGGCCCCCTCTCTAGGTTGTTCCTGTTGGAATTTTCCTTTACCATTAACTTACCTGACAAGGTCAAGATAAAATTAGATATTTTGTATTTAATGGGCTCTTGACACCATGAAAGATGTCTTGTTATCCTCACAAATCCTTCCCTGAGGATCCCACTACAGTTATAATTTACCCATGAAAGGAACCAAAGTATGAACTTTAGAAAAGGAAATGATCTCTTTAGAACATATATACATATATAGGGTGCATGTGATAAATGGGCAATAACTTTGCATCTCCTTATTTCACGTGCTTATTAATTTTAAAAAACTATGTTTCTAAGGTTACGAGTTAAAAGCATTGCTTCAGATACAAAGTATTAAATTCTGAGAGCAACCATCATGTCAAAGGAATATGATGTTAGAGCAACCATAAGTTCTGGACTGCATGCAGGGTGAATTGCTAAGGAAATTGTGGACTTCAATAACATCTCTTTACCTACAGTTGACAACATGAAGAAGGCGTATGATGTTGATCCTGACGTTGCCACACCAACAAGGAAAACACATAAGGTATGCAAGGATTACACAAGTCCAGATACTGTACACAGAATCCAGGAGATCATCATTAAAGATCCAGGAAAGTCAATGTGCTCCATAGGAAGAGAACTGCAGACGTCAGATGCGACGGGTCATAAGATTATTGCTGAAGATATCAGATACAGATTGTATGTTCTTAGAAGAGGCCAGTTTATGACACAGCAGACAAAGGAAAGGTGCTTTGAAAAAGCAAGGAAACTGCTAACAATATTGAAAACTCCCCCCAAAAAAGCCCTCTGACTTTCTTCCCTGATGCAAAGAATTCTCAGCAGGACCAAGTAGTCAACAAAAGACACAACAGGTGGCTCTGTGAAAATCTTAATGAAGTCCCAGTTGTCATAAAAACGAAATTTCCTGTTACAGTGATGGTGTTAGGTGTTGTCAGCAATGAAGAAGATATCATGACCCTGCATTTTTTCCTACAAGACTTGAAGGTGACTGCTGATGCTTACCATGATGTTTTGAGAGAAGTATTTGTACTGTGGATGAAGCAAGTCGTAAATGGATGTCATTTTCTCTTCCAACAAGATGGTGCATCAGCACATAACACCAAAAAGGTGCAAGAACTTCTCAATGTCAATGTTCCTGAACTCTGGTCAAAGGAAATCTGGCCGCCTAGTTCACCAGATGCAAATCCTTTAGACTATTATGTATGTAGCATTTGCGAGGGAGAAGTTAATAAACAACCTCATTCCAATAAAGAGGCTGATAAAGCTAAGATTGAAAACATTATGATGTCCATGGATTAAAAAAAAGTTCATTAAAATGTACTCAAGATTCCCAAGTTGAATCTAATCTATTCCTGCAGCAAATGAAGGTTTTTTTTTTAACAATTAAAAAATAATGACTGTTTATGTAATTATATATAAGAATAAATTAATTTCAAAATATTACACTTTTGTGATACGATGCTTATTTTACTAAAATTTTGCTGATTGATTGCATGCATCCTGTATATAATATGTGTGTGTGTGGGTGTGTGTGCATACACATATATATGTATGCTTAGGTCAGATAGTAAGCCACAAAGTTATTAAAGTAAATCTGCCACTGAGATAAAACTCTAGTCTCCATGACACCATAGTCTTGTTATGTAATACTAGTCATAAACGTATTGGGTTAGTCAAAAAATTCATGTGGTTTTGTTTTTTTCCCCTGTAAAACAAAAGACACATTTTTCATTCTCACCAAGAACTTTAATTGATTTGGATATTTTGAGTATGTTGGCTCTCTCCTATATGGTATAATGTTGATTATTCTCCTCAATTAATGTCTTAATTTGATTGCTATCAACTTCAGCTGGTCTACCCAACTGACCATGGAGCATCATACAGTGAGGAATCTCTAGTAAGAAACTTCACAAACCACTTTAGACACATTCGTTCAGTCACAGCATCTTCTTCATATGTTGCACAAAGCCTTTTGTGTGTGTGTTCCAGCTGCATTTTTACCTTTCTTGAAATAATAAAGCATGATATGTCAAAAATGTTGCTTATTTTCTCCCACCTTCAGGATTAAAATGGTGACACAAAAAGTCATCAATTTTGAGAAGTTGTAAAATTTGTATGTTGATATGACAGCTGTCACAATACCATCTAACAATTTGGCCAACCCAATATTTCAACTTCAAATGTTTTTTCTCTTGATAATAGAAAGACTGCTGTGATCAATGTAAGTGAATCTTGTTTTTATAAGAATCTTTAGCTTATAAATGATTTTTATCTACCTTTACATTATATTTCATGTTACAGCCAATAAGCTTTAAAAAATATTTTTTATAGTTCAGAATTGCTCACATTTCTAAGAACATAATGGCAAAATAAGCAATGTGCAAATGTTTTCATTTGTTTCATTGACGCATTGATTCACTCAGCAGAGGGAGCTCATGCTTTAATTTTGGGGAGTTGTACAGAAAGTAAAGAAAGTTCATGAAAAAGAATCTGAAATAAACTATGTAACTCATTATTATTATTTTTTTAACTTTAATTATTATTGACACTATTGCAGATGTCCCCATTTTCTCCCTTTTGCTCCCACCCACCCAGCCTCTGGCCCCCTCTCCTCTGGTCATCACCACACTGGTGTCTGTGTCTATGGGTTATGCGTATAGTATGTTCTTTGGATGTACCCTCACCTTCTTCCATCCAGTTCCCCCACACCCTTCCCCTCTGACACCTGTCAGCCTATGCTATGTATTCATGCCTCTGTTTTTATTTTGTTCATCAGTTTATTTTGTTCATTAGGTTCCACAGATACATGAGATCATAGGCATTTGTCTTTCTCTGACTGGCTTCTTTCACTTAACGTAACAATCTCTGGGTCCATCCATGCTGTTGCAAAAGGTAAGTTTTCCTTTTTTTTTGGATAGCTGCATAGTACTCCATTGTGTAAATGTACCAGTTGGGTTCAGAGCAAAGTGGGGGAATGGCCCCTCCTCAAAATCAGTCACTGACACCCCTTGAGTGTGCCCAGACTTCTGCATCCCTGCCTATGCAGCTGACTCCCCAGCAGGGCTGCTCTGCAAGTGGGGGAAGAGAGGGATTCCAGATGGTGGGGTAACTGCTTTCCCCCTGGCTGATGCTGCTCAGAGGGAAGTGCTCCACCCAGGAAGGACAGCGTCACTGTTCCCCTAGTCCCCTCCTCAGAGCCTCAAATCTGAGACTCTCCTCAGGCGACTCTAGTCCGCACCACCCTCCCCACACTGGAACCCTGGGTGAGTTGCTATGAATGAAATGTTTGTGGATTGGTCCTTTATGAGGATGCCTGTTTCCGGTGGATTCCACCTCTCTCTCCATGGAGGCCAGAAACACCACTGCTTCTGACAGTCTGAGTTCTGTGGGCACCCCTTCCCAGCTCTGGAGCTCTGGGCTGCGGAGGCTGGCCTGGGGTTTAGGTTCCATGCTTCTCAGGAGGACCACCTGCGGCTGAGATGTCACTCAGGACCTCCGCCACTGCTTGTGGGGCCAGGGCTGGCCTTTTTCGTGTCTCTGTCCTTCCTATAAGCCTCAATATGGTTTCCTCTAAATCCTTGGTTATAAGAGTCCTCTTCCAGCTAGTTTTCAGTTGGATATTTAGGATGATCTATGTTTTTAGTTGTAATTCTAGTTTGGTTATGGGAGAAGGTGAGTATAACATCTATCTACTTCACTGCCCTCTTGAAGTCCTCAACTCTCACTTTAACTGGTTTCCTTCCAGTTTATTTTGGAACTAAGCCCATTTGATTAGGCTCTTTTTATTTTCATCTCCTTAAATAGCTTCGACTGATGAATTTGTTTTGGGAAAGAATTTTCTTCAATAATGTTCTGTTTTGCTTCCTCATTTAGAACAGGTAGGTATCCCAGCTCAGGAGTTTACGGATTCATCTAGAAAGAAGATAGCTGTCCACATGGCCATCTTCCTGTGGCTTTTTACATCGCATTGTGAACTCCGAACATAAAATTACTTGACCTGTTTTAATACAACTATGATTTGACATTGAACACTCGTGTACAGAGGTCTCTGCCCTTTGAGATGATGAAACAGCTATTGATGCAAGGCTTCAAAGGATGTTTACGATGACATAATCTGGTTCACAGACAAAGTATATAGAGATTGAGAGAATAAATTAATCTCTCAGATAAAGAGCCAGAACCATGAAGGTGAGTCAGCAGCTTTGCAAACATAGGTGAAATCAGCAACACTAACATCTGGGGGTTTTGTGTGCATAAGCTGCAATTTTTTAGTTATTTGAGGGACTATAGTAATAGCAGAAAAGAGCGGAAATTTTCCTAGCATTGCTCATGCTCTTATCATACATTTCCACAAGATAGAAAGAAACATTAAAAAAGAAAACCTCATTATTTTCTTATTATCAAAGTCAAACAGATTTATAGATAGAAAATACAGGGAAATAACATTAAGAAGAACATAAAAAAACATACGATTTTTTTTTACTTAGTGCTTGGAACTTTATATCTAGCTTAAAAATCAATGTGCAGAATCTTAAATGGTTATTTTTGTTTTCCCTTCTGTAAAAACCTCCAAATTTTCCTTAATTAAAAGTTAAAAATCACTATAACTGGGCTAATCCCCAAACAGTACAATTTAGATTGTGAAGGAAGATTCCACGGATACAGGAAAATATTAATGCCAATTAGCCCACATCGCATCGCTCTGTAATTATCTTTGTACACACCTAAGTTTCCCACAATACTATCAGTTTCTAGGGAAGAAATTATGTATTTTTCAGCAGGCTTGACTTACCAGCCTATGGCCTAGTGCATGACACATGATAAATGCTTAATGACTATCAAGTTAATAAACAAATGGCTGTTTTAAATGATTTTCTCCCACCTGGACTTTTCAGAGTAAAACTGATAGAAAGAATTAAGCACTAAATTGTTTGAAAAAGTAATTCATGCTTTTTCTTGTTGGATGCCTTTGGGACAGCCACTGAAATTGGGTCTTCTGAATTGGAGAGGGGAAAACTGGAGAAATGCTTGGTGACGGATGTGGCCTGTGAAAATGCCCCAAGCTATTTAGCTGGGAACAGGATAACTGGTCTCACCTGCTTCTGGAGGCAAGAAACAGGCTAAGTCTTCGAATGACTGAGGTGGCTAGAGATAGCCGACTGAGTGGGTGAATCAACAAACATGCGTTGAGCCCCAGCTATGTGTAAAAACTTGAGAGGGTGTACAATCTTTACCAGGATTTTCTGAATTTAGGAGACATATTTTTCAAAAGATCAGATGGGGTTCAGCCTTCCATTGAGAAATATGATTTCTTCCATCCTCAGCACGTGGGGATTTGATTAGTGGCAAACAGCCTTAATTTTCTTTGGCAGAACTATCTGCAACATAAGGACCTTGTTATTATAATAAAAGGAATACACTTTTAGTGTTAGTCACTGCAAATAATTTCAAAATTCTTGCAGAAGAAAGAGTAATTGGATAGAAAACTTCCTTAAACTTTGTACAAGGCCCAAAAAGTTAAAAGGATTATTATCACTAGGAAGGAAACCAGGTTCGAGTCCCCAGCCAGGGCACATAACCAGGTTGCAAGCCAGATCTCCAGCCAGGTCTTTAGCTGGAGGCAGGTCAAAGGCAACCTCCCTGCCCTTCTCTCTCAAAATAGTGAATAAAATCTTAAAAGAAAGAAAGAAAGAAAAAGAAACCAGCTAGATTTTGTGTTGTAAATAACACAATGGCCTGGAAGTAATTATTACATGCCTAATAAGAAAAAGTGAAATAAAACCATGACAAATGAGGCTTGTTGTCAACTTCAATCTAGAGTTGGAATGAGAGGCCAAATTAGTCTTTAGGAGTCAGAGATGTTAATTATATAACAACCTGGCTGTTAATTGGGCAAAGGGTGAGTTCGAATCACCAGGTATGTATTTTGATTTGTGAGTATATGCTATGACATCTTCTTTACACTAATTTCCATTTTAAATATAGGAAGTAAGAACTGTGACCTCTTTGGTGCCACCAACAAAAAGTGTCTGCACCACAAGAGGAGCTTTGGGGTCCTTCATTTTCAATCACAGAAGGTGATCTAGGTAGTTGCCTCTCTATGGGAAATCAGAAATTTCTTTGGGGGATCTTCTGCCATTCTCTGCACTAAATAAATGCAGACATAACGCTGATGTCAGTGACAAAATGAGTGGACTTCAGGAGCAAACAGCCTACCATCAGTAGCAAAACAAAGACAGAGACTTGTAGAACTGTGGCCTCATCAATTCACAATTAAATTCACTGCTCTGCATATTTATTTTTCCATCTCTTCTAACTTAAAAAAAAATAACTAAAGGGGATTTTAATTAAATCTTAACTCATAAACAAACAAGGCTCTTATGAGCTAGCGATGAGATTTTTCAACTGAAGAAATAATTGTTGGCTAAGTTACAAATGATGATAGAACATTGACAGAGAGTTAATGACATGTGCATTGGGATGTTGTTATGCCGTTTATTATCAGGCAAGATTGCAGGGTGGAAAAACACTGAGCACACCAGGAAACAAAAGACCCAGTTCCTGAGCCCAGTCTGGCCACTTATGTAGCCAGGTGAATTTAGGAAAACCTCAGAACCTCTCTCGGCCTGACTTGATCTGTAAATCAGGGATTTGACCAGAAGCTCTTTTGGTTTCTCAGGCCATGTTTCTGTGAGGTAAGGCTGGTTGTTTCACTGAACCACAGAAATGTGGTCAAAGCATAGAATGTGAGACTTTTGTAAGCCAGTGGGGACCTTCCTCTCACATATTGTTGCTTCTCAAGCAAGGTTGAGCTACAGTTGAACACTAGACTTTTCTCCATGATCAGAAACAGTTAATGGGCAGAATTTCTTTAAAAATTTCCTTCCATCGGTTTGTCTAAAACTGATGGCACAACAATGATGGCTGACAATAAGATGGAACGAACAGTAGAAAATAAATATTTACGAGGGTAATTTGCAAATAGTTGACTCTGCTTTCTTTCTTTTTTTTTTCTTTCTTTTCAACAGATTTCTGTGCTCCCAGTTTTAATCCAGTGCAGGGATCATATAACATGGCCTAGTATTCTTATTTCTTTCAGTCTAACTGAAGTTGCCACTGTTGATGACATTTCTGATTATTGGCTTCTGATTGCTCCTTCACATGAATGAGTCTGGGAACCACTGGTCTAGTTTGATAGAAGAAAGTAACAATGAGGCCCAAAGAGGGGAAGTGACCTGGTTAAAGTGATACCGATAGTTCATGTAAACAAGACCATGAACCTGGTGAGGGCACCAGGCTGCCTGCCCTGAGTCTTCTGAAACCGAAATGGTTCCGGAAATGCCTCTGGAAAAAGCATGGTTTAAACAACCTTGGCTTGTTAATAATAAATAAGGAAACCATTTCTCAAGGGAATTGAATTACTTAATTTGTTTGAACTTAAATTTTAAGATACCTTTGCAAAAATATTTTATGCAACACTATTTTGTTCTTTTCGGGAGCTGTCAAAAGGGTGGAACTTTTGGTGGCATTTCCAATAAATTATTTCACGTGATGTAACCACAGAACCAGCTCAAAAATGGTCCTGTCTTGCTTAACAATGTATCAAGTTACTCTTCAGGGACAACAGACAAAAACAGCGTGTCATGCAGCCGAAGCATGTGCAGAGGAGAGAACTTTGACCTCCAGTTGCTTCTGGAACCAGTCACACACACACACACACACACACACACACACGCACGTAAGCTCTCTTCTCTCCACCGACCCCCACATGGAACAGAAGGACTGGAACGCTCTCAGGAGCAAAGTGTTCCTTGTCCAGGAAGAGCCAGTGGCTGATATGCCCCGTGGGGTGGATACATGCCTTTCCCACCATTCCTGCTGAGGGCTGGTCAGGCGCCCTGGCCAGAAGAAATGTGTACTGTTTTGGAAATGGACTGTAACTCCGTTCTTATCTGCTTTTGGGAGCGGCTTCTTGTCCTGCGACCGCTTCTTGACCTTTTCCTTCTGCACGTACACACGGAGGTCAGGTAGCTCGGGTCATGCGTAGGTTTGGGCGACCTGGACCTACGCTGCCCTTGTCTGAGACCCCTCTCAGGAGCCCCAGGCTGGAGGAGGTGCAGTCCCTCTTGAACCTCCCCTCCTCCGTCAGCGCACTCCCCTGTAATAAACGGCGTGTCCACATCTGCTCGTCCCCTGAGTGGTTTCGCAATATTGCAAACGCTTACGCAGCTCCCCAGTTTGGGGTTCCAGTGCTACACGCCCCTTTCCATGGGCCTTTTGCCATAAATGGCCAAGTTCCAAGGTCCTCCTGTTAAAACTGCCCCCACCGGCACTTCCACATACAGGTTTCTCCAACTCCTAAAAACCTAGTCCCGTGAAGGAGATGGATATGAGGCACCACTAGGTCTCCTATCTCGGTTGGCATCTCCTTGACCAATAAACCTTTCCTTCCTCCAAACTGTGGTATTTTGAGTTTTGGCTTTTTAAAGCATGAGGCACATGAACTTGGGTCTGGTAACGACAAAATAATTTCAACATTGAACAAAAATCACAGTGGAAGCTGCTTAGCTGACGAAAGAGCTGGAAACTGAATAATTAAGGCAGATTGGCTTAGTGAGACTTTCTTTAGCATAAGGATTCTGTAAATGTTTCCATAAGTTAGGTGTTTTGTTGGAAAGAATGACTGACACATGTGTGTCTCTGAGAACCAATTAAAAGGTCCAGTTAAAAAAATAATTTGTACGTGTCTCTCATCAGGTGGTTCTGTGGATAGCCCAGGTTGCATCATGCGTGGAATTGTGACTGGCTGAAGAGCTAAGCAGTGAAAGCTGTTTTCTTTTAAGCCATTATTCAAAAGACTTGCAAGAATTGTAAAACAATACCGCTCTGCTCACTGATTTTTCTTGGGAAAATACAGTTATTCTTCATAAAGCAGATGTTCTTTACACCAATGTGCAATGGATTCATTCACATCATTTTCAAATAAATATGTGTTTAAAATATTTCCCAGGTTTAAGTTCAAATACTACATATGTCAACAGCATTAAAAAAATTTAAAATTCAACCAAATAAATTTGAAGATCTAATTGGCTTTATTATGTGATTTATGAATCAGAGAGGTTTTTATAGGAAGAAGGGTGGGGTAAGGGAGGTATTGACAAAATTAAAAAAGGATTATCTTTGGAGCGTTTGGGTTGGGGTGAGAAGAGGAAGGGTTTTTATCACGCAGATTGCTTCCTCTTTCTATGAGGGCAGAGAGGGGCCATGTGAGAGAATACCTTGTTGGTGCTTGGCCAGAAAATTCCATATTGGTTGATTAAGATTACATTTCTAGGAGGGGTTGAAGATTTAGATCAGGTATTAAACTTAGGTTTGTTGCCAGGGGCTTTTAGCACAAGTGACACCATTTTGGGCTGGTAGCTTTTTTTTTTTTTTTTTTTTTTAAACAATGAATATAACTTCTATAAACAAAAGATCTTCAGGGTTCTTAATATTTTAAAAATGTTTAAAATGTATTGATTTGAGAGAGGGAGAGAGAGAAAGAGAGAGAAAGGAAGAAACATCATTTTTGTGAAACACCATTTTTGTTCCACTTATTCATACATTCATTCAGTGATTGCTTCTTGCATGTGCCCTGATTAGAGATTGAACTTGTAACCTTGGTGTAGTGGGACAATGCTCTGACCAACTGAGCTACCCAGCCAGGGCCATAGGGTTCTTAATAATTTTTAAGGGTAAGTGGTACTGAGACCAAAAAATTGAGAATCGTCATGGTAAGCAAATGGTGACACAAGGGTGAACAATCACAATTTCCTCATCACCTCGGTCAGAAAATATTCTATAGGAGGACAGAGTTCTAGGGGTCCCAAGGGAGATTCCTCTCCAGATTTGAAAGGAGTTTTAGTTAAAAGTTCCCGAAAGAAATAGAGAAGGGGTTTCTCAATCAATGCTTTAGGCCCCATTCCTTTCACCTCTTAAGTATTCAACATCCTTCTTTTTCTTGTATTCATCCCATCAACAGTCAAGCTTATTCCATTAATAAAGAAGACAAACCTGAAACTCTTCAGTCCTAGCTACTGCCCTCTCTGTTCTTTCCTTCAGCCAATTTTGTAAAGCACTTCGTTGCCTCACTTGCTCTGTTTCTTCTCTTCCCACTTTCTCCTCAACACGCTCCTTCTCTGCTATTGTGTGGGTTAATGCTGCTATCTCTGCCATTATTTTCCGTTCTCTTCCTACCTGACTTCTCCACAATACTTGGTGTGTTTTCTCACTGTTTCTCAACACTATCTTCTGCTGCTTCTGGAATACTTCCGTCTTTTGTTATTTATGTCCTCTTTCTAGCCACTCGTTCTCAATCTCTCAAGTCTATTCATCTGTCCACCTATTCACTGGTTGTTGGAATTCCCTAAAGGGTTTCCATCCAGGGTTTTTTCTCAGCTATGCTTGCATCAGTATACCTAGCTTTAATTCAAATAACTTGTAAATGTACACACTCGATCATGAACTCTCCCTGAGCTTCCAACTACCTGCTGGACTTCTTTGGATTTCTTAGAAGGATTTCAAACTAGTATATAGAAATCCAAATTTCTGATCTCTCTTCTCAAAGATGGTTGCACTCCAGTATCCTTAACTTTGCTTCTTATTGTGCAAATTCAAAGTCTAAGCGCTGCTCCTAACCCTGCAATCCACCACCAAGCCCTATTGATTTTGCCTGTTAAACATTTCTCCTACCTGTTGTTCCCTTCCACACCAGCACCCTAATCCCCAATGCCATTGTCCTTCTCCTGTGATATCTACCTGTCACCCTGCATTCACTTGCGGCCCGTTTCCATCTTTTCTCCATACAACAACCAAAGTGAACTTTCAAATTGTAACTAGCCTTTGTCAAAATCTTTTAATGTTTGTCTCTCCATTACCTGTACAAAAAATTCATATTCCTTAGACCTGTATTAAAGGTCCATCAGGATCTGGCCTTCTCCTCCCTTTCTAGCCTCACACTGTGGCATAGGAGTGGGGGTTACACTGACCCCCCACATGCCATGCCCTAGTCATTTGGAATTGTTTGTGTACTGAAAGTGTCACATTAGGTCAAGCCACAGGCCATTGCACATTATTTTTGCTTTACTAGAAGGCCCTCTCCACATCCCAGTTATCCCCCTCCCCACCTCCCAATAACTTCTATTTATAATTCAAGTTGTCACTCAAGCTTATCTCTTTGGAGGTGACTCTCTCTGCTCGTCCACCTATCCTACCTCTTGGTCTGTGCCCTACTCCCAAATCCTGGTTCACAGGTCATATTTATAACCCTCTCCACATTGTGTTGTTACTTGTTACTGACACGGCTGTCTGACTCCTCCATTTGACTATCAGCATCTGAGGGACAGCAGCTGTGTCATTTCTCTATCTCAAGTGCCTACCTCTGTGCTGACACTTGGGAAGCTCCCAATAGAAGCCTGTGAAACAATTACAAGTCAGGCCAAGGGATGCCTGGAGGAACTATTTAAAAAAGAAAGAAAAAAGGCCATTAGATGGTTCTAACTTGTGACAGCTGTCAGGTAAGTAAGATAAGGAGCTGCTAACTACTCTCACATGCCATGGATTGCACCCTGGATCTTGCTTAGATTTAATAAAGATGCTTGTGCACCAGAATAGACACTGTGACTGTCCTGCCCCAGACACAGGGAGAGGAATTCCACTAGATGGAAGGTGAAGGACAAGGTGGTTGACCCAGGGGACAGGCCCTAGGAGGAAAAATGTTTTTCACAGGCTCCTGAGGGTGACAGTAGTGCCAAGATGCCCATAGGGCAAATTGATATTAAACCAATGAATATTTCATGGAAGTAAAAATTTTCGAGATAGAGTTAAAATCCTTTTCCACCTTGGCTTTATTTTTAATGGAAGAAAAACCCAGAGAAAGGAGTTATAAGAAAGGGTGTATTCTATCTTGAAGACATTTCCCATTTTCCTTTTGAGAATCAGGTTAAGATATCTGAATAAAAGATGCTGGAAAGTATCAACTGGGGATGAGCTGATGGGACTGTTTATTCCCTCACTGTCAGCATAAAAAGAGAAGTACATCAGGAGAGAAAGAGCATACTATTAATTCAGAAGGAGATATATGTTCCTGTGTTGGGTCTAAAGGCTGAAATTCTTTTTCAGGTAAGTTGTTATAAACCTTAAGAAAAAAAATGAGTATTTTACTCTTTTGGTCAGAACAAAGTACAGGACTGATAAGCATTACAGTCACTAATAGCCAAGTATTGAGTTTCTCTACTTTGAAGTACCCTGGAAGCAAGTGGTTGTGGAGACACCTTGGAAGAGGGATGAGGAGGGTGCGGATCCAAGGCAGTCATGTGGGAGGCTATTCATGAGAGGTTAGGAAGAAATCAAGAAGATGGACTAGGAAAGACTAGAAAGAGAGTGTGTGAGAGGCAGGTCACACCAGATTACAGAGTTGTAAAAGGCAGTCTTCAGGTTTGACATGGTGTAGGGAACTGCCAGGCTTGGTTTCAGGGGCTGTAGCCACCGCATAGGCGGGGCCAGAAATGGTGTCTCTGTAGTGTCTCTGTAAGACCTGACCCAATGCTGGGAGGCAGGTAAGAGCCGAGAACTAACCTGGAGGTTCCTGTGGAAAGGATCAGATCTTAGGACTGTGGTTTGTCCCCTTGAAGCCTGCCCAATAAGAATAATGCATACTAGATGTTTATGATCAAAGCACAGGACAAAATTACCTCCTTAAGGCCATCTTTGTGTCCAGCAGACCCTGACCCCTGGGAAAGAAGGTTATTCCTTCCATTGTTATTACTAGAATGTACCTATTGTATAATCAGCACAATATGACATTGATTGATAATCTTTACATGCACTGTTTATCCCTATACACTGTCAATAAAAGCTTCAGAGGAATGAACCTCAGGGCTGTTCTCCACTAGAGGGATGAGTTGGTCTTTCTCCCCAAACATACCCTGTGTTGAGCATCTTTTCTTCTCATCCGTGGAGCTTGGGGAACCTTGCTGGTTGAGTTCCCCTTTGACATGGTATTTGGGGCCAGTGGGAACCACTTGGCAATTCTGAGCCAACATTTCTGCGAGATTAACTTGACTCTGGTGCACAGTGGTTCCCATTCTTATACCTGCAGAATGAATTGTGTTTGTCACCTGGGAAGCTTTAGAAAGCTTTGGAGCTATTCCAGGGTCATACCACAGGAGGTTCCAACTCAGTATAATAATTGAGGGAAGTTTCAGGCAATTACATGTTTAAGAAGCTTCCTAAGGAATTCTGGGATTTTTGGGAACCCTGTTCTGGTTGGGCTGTGTGGGAGGTGTTGGAAGGAAGGAGACCTTGTTGCCCTAATCCCAGTGGAAAAGAAGGTGGTCTGGGCCAAGGCAGTGTGAGAGCAGAGGAAAAGCAGTAGCTGAGCTTGAGGGCAGTCATGAGGCCCTGGGCTTGGGGGGAAGGGGCAGGGTAGAAACAAGAAGCGGTGGAACCAATAACTGGTTTAGCAGAGTCAGAGCAGGGATTATAATGGACTCAGATTAGGCATATGAAGGAAGAAAGGAAGAAAGGGTCAAGGGAGAGCAGAAGTAGGAGAGGTTTTGGGAATCATTTCTGGAGATGTTTCCAGGAACCTGAGGAACGGTTAAGGCATTGAGTGAAGAAGGTGCATGCAAAGAACCTCGCTAGAGAGGAGACAGGAGGATGAGCAGGGATGAGAAATGGCTGCATCTGTGAGAAAGGCTGTCTCAGAGTGAGGCTTAGATTTGCTCAGTATTATCCCATATGTGCGAATTAGAGGAGGGCAGATCTCAGATCAAGTAAGAAGCAGCTTTCTAAAACAGAGCTGGCCCAGGGAGGCACTGAATCCAGCTCTATTTATTAGCTGTTACAGTTCCAGAGAAATTCACCACTCAGTTTCCAGTTCTAATATGAAATAAACTTGATTAGTTGACCCTCTGCTGGGAAGAGATGCGGGGAAATTATAGCTGAAGAATGCATAGTGGTTAGATTGAGCACTTAATTAGATGTTTTGGAATGTTATTTTTTATGCATATGAACTGCCATCCAGGAGTTCATTCTTAGTTATATTTCTGCTGATGTCAGAGGCATCAAATGTGATTTGAAGGAGCCTACTCCCAACTTTGTCTTTAAGCCTCAGGTCACTGGGACTGTGCTCTGGGTCCCAACTCTGGCCTCCTAGTGCCACACCCTCCCCAAGGGTCAAGGAGTCCTTAGGATCAAAGGGCCATTCTACTCACAGCCAGTACCCCAGGCACAATTCTACGCATAGCTAGTCTTCCAGCCACAAGCTGGGGGCATCCATAACCTTAGAATTCCCTGCCTCTAAGGCCCCAAACCCACTTCCAGAGCCTACGTGGGCCTCGTCACTAGTCATTTCTCCTACAGAGAGCAGATGAGTAACTCAGAATTCACCCCAGGCCTGTGAGGTGTTTGGGGATGGACAGAGCTTGGCCAAGTGAGCTGGGTGTCCAGTGTGGGACAGCACCATTGTTGGGTGGGAAGAGTGGAGAGCTAGGCATCTTTTGTTTGTCCTCTTGCTTTGGGTTTTGTAGATGTTAGTGACAGGCCAGCCCAGGCAGTGATATTGGAAAGCAGAGTATTTACTTACCACTGGGTAAGTGGCCATGCCGATCTTTAGATTTCCCTGCTCCTTTTCCAATGTAAACTAGACACCAAGCCAACTTGGGGTTTAGAGGTATTTCTATTTCTGCTGTAACTACCATATCACTTATAGACATTTTTTGATTAAACTGTTGTTTTTTTAAGATTTTATTTATTATTATTTTTAGAGAGAGGGGGAGGGAGAGAGGCAGAGAGGGAGAGAGATATCAATATATGGTTGCCTTTGACCTGCCTCCAACTACTGACCTGACTGGAGACCTGGTTTGCAACCTGGTCATGTGCCCTGGCTGGGAATGGAACCAGTGACCTTTGGGTTCCCAAGCTGGCACCTTATCCACTGTGCCACCAGCCAGGGCTTTAAACGTTTTTTTGTTTGTTTGTTTTTTGTAAATGCAATTATAAAATTAATGTGTGTTCATGTAAAAAAAAAAAAATCATGCAGGGCTGCTGTAAAATCTAGAAAATAAAATTCATAACCCAACTGTGCAAAGAGAGATAACTGCATACCTATATCTATCTATCTATATCTATCTATCTATGCAGGGTGGCTGAGTACTCAATTTTAAATCATTTACTTAATAGACAATTTTTTTACTTTAAATTCTTTCAATACCATACAGAAAAAAAAAATTTAAGGCAGCTCAAGTTCCAATCATATGGGTATTCCATGACTTGTTTAAGCAATCCCCTGTTGCTGAATGCTTACACTATTTCTAAGTTTTGTTATTATAAATAACATTGTGATAAACATCCTTATATGCAATAAATCTTCGACCTACCTCTGATTATTTCCCTAAGGCATATTCCTGGCAGTGGAATTGCTGGGCCAAAAGGTATGTGTGCAGAAAATTTAATTCCCGGGACACTTCCTAATTTCTATTGCCTTTGTAGTGCCGTTGCTTGCCAAGATTCAAAAGGCAATTCTGAACATCAGCTGCTGGGGAAAACCTGGCATTTACTAAGTAACTGCTATGTGTTTCTCACTGTGCATAAATAATGGGCCTAAATGTACATTATTTACGTGTATCATTTTGTCTTCCCAATAACTTCTTTGAGGTATTATATCAATTATACCAAGGAGGGATTTAAACTTGAGCTAGAAAGTTCCGGTGCTGGGACTCGAGCTGGGTCCTCGTTTGCCAAAGGTAGTGTCATCATGCTGGTGCCATCTTTGGCTAATTTCTGTCTCCTGTAGGCTTGGCATGGGGAATCCCCTTCTCCCAGGAAGACGGGGGTTTGCAGCGGCAGAGGGTCAATGGAGAGAGCGGAGAGAAAGGCATAAAAGGACTGGGAGAAAAAGGGCTCTGAGAACTTGTACAAGCCCTAAGCTTGTTAGTGAGGGTCACCCTGATACATCAACAGGATGTACTGAGACCAAATGAGAAAAGCTGTAGATGCAAGAGCAGAGAAAAGGGAAGGCACGTTGATTTTGACATCAGGTTTCTTTTCTTCTTGATCCAAGCAATCTTTCCCTTCCCTATTCACTTGGCGACAAGAAGAACTCTTTTCTTTAAAAATTTTTATATATTATTGTTATATTACAATTGTTTCATTTTCCTCCCATTGCTTTCCTCTGCCCTCTCACCCACAATCTCCACCTTGTTGTCCATGTCCATTGGTCCTTCACGCTAGCTGCTCTACTGAACCCCTTCCCCACGTTCCCCCTTCTCCCCTTGCCCTCTAGTCACTGCCATTCTGCTCCACCCCACCACGTCTCTGGTTCTGTTATGCTTATCTGTTTTGTTCATTAGTTTCCTGTATTAAGTGAGAACATATGGTGTTTATCTTTTGCTGCCTGGCTTATTTCACTGAGCATGATACTTTCCAGTTCCATCCATGCTGTTGCAAAATGTAGAAGTTCCTTCCTTCTTTCTGCTGCATAGAACTCCATTGTGTAAATGTACCACAGCTTTTTGATCCATTCATACACTGATGGGCACTTAGGTTGTTTCTAGCACTTGGCTATTGTAAATAGTGCTGCTTTGAACATAGTGGTGCATAGGTTCTTCTGAATTGGTGTTTTAGGATTCTTTGGGTGTAATCCTAGCAGTGGAATCACTGGGTCATGAGGTAGTTCTATTCTTAGTTTTTTGAGGAAATTCCATACTGTCTTCCATAGTGGCTGCACCAGTCTACATTCCCACCGGCAGTGCACTAGGGTTCCCTTTTCTCCACATCCTCGCCAGCATTTTTTGTTTGTTGATTTGTTGATGGTGGTCATTCTGACAGATGTGAGGTGGTATCTCGTTGTGGTTTTAATTTGCATCTCTCTGCTGGCTAGTGATGTTGAGCATTCTTTCATATGCCTATGGGCCAAGCGGAACTCTTAAGAAAGAAAATAAGGATGTCAGAATTAGGAGATTTTGAAGTTGTAAAATACCATGAGAGGTAATAATAATGATAATATTAATAATGATGGCAGTACCAGTGATAATAGCTGTATTAATTGTAATAGGGGTTTTATTAAGCACTCAGTATATGCTCAGCCTGATGTTTTGTACTTTACAAACATGGCCTGATTTGATGCTCATGATCATAACTTTCTTTTACAGATAAGGAAACAGAAGCTTAGAAAGGTTAAGTAATTTATCAAATTATATAGCTAAAGAACAGCAGAATCAGAATCTGAAGCCATGAATTCTGACAATGGAGTTCGTGCTTATAAAATACAAACGTTTGCGTAGCCTTTAATTATTAATAATGACAATTTCCTGATTGTCTGCTATAGCCCAGTGATTCCCATTCATAATTACATTGTACCCACAAAAACAACCCTCCAGAGAGGGGAGTGGAGAGTAGGCCAGCCCAGAAAGGACTGACAGGCTTGGAGGCCCTGGGCCCTTCTGAGTTAGGACAATGTCCACCCAGCTGCAATTAAGATCCAGGAACTGGCTGCACGGAAGGGGTCTTCCTTCTGCCGAATCTATGAGCCCTTCAGTTCAGTCTGGGAATCCAGCACACACCTTTTCTCTCTGTTCATTTGACCCAGTGTTGTAGCTTATACAAGATTATACAATATAATCTTTATATTCATGAGGAAGCTGAAAATGAAATATAAGTGACAATAAAAGGTACCTAGATTCTATAACACATATTTTCAATAAATAATGAATGAATGAATTTAAAAATGAATGCACAAGTAAATAAGTAGATCTTATTGCCACTTGTCTTGCTTCTCCAGCTTGGATAAATAATAATACTAATATTTATAACTGCTAGGCACAAACACAAATGTTTTACATGGATTATTCATGTCAACTTTGTTTACAAAGCTCTCTAGTCTCCATTCTCTAATCTTCCCTTTAGACATATTTCCTTGCATGTTCCTTTCTGGCATCATCTTGACTCTTTCTCATTTTTTCCACATTCTTTTTAACAGTTTAGGAACCCAAATCTCCCTGGATATATAATTTCAGCAGTGTATAAGTTTTATCTTTGCAGGAAAAAGATTGTGTTTTCTGAATTAATGATTCTATATAGTCTTTCTTAGCTTCTTACCATAGGTTGTCTTTGGGGCAGGGAGGGTTAGAGATAGTGGGGAAAAGAGGGTCCAAAATGAATGCTCTGTGGATGCTGGTGGCTCTTGATGCCCCGGCACATGAAAGATAAGAATGCTTTCTCCTCTCTTCCCCAGAGGCTGTTAGTACTAATCACAGACAGAATCACATCCAGAGAGGACATAGGCATTTATTTCTCCAAATGCCTCACTGTGGCTGTGACTCCACAAATGTGCTGCTGAAATGACAGTGTGAGAAATAGTCTCTTCTCTGACTTTCCCTATCACAAAGCTGGATGTGAGGAAGATGGCCTAATCCATTTTCACATAGAATATGCTGTTCTATAACCTTCACCTTCAAAAAGCCATTAAGGTGCCACCTGTCTGTATTTCTGAGAAAAATATCTAGTTACTGTCATTGAGATGGGCAAATAGTGAACCTCTGAGTCCATAATGTACAACATGGTACTTCCCTTGAAAACTAATTCCATGTAATGGGTATGATACTCTGCTGTTTAATCTGGAAATGCTGGCCCAGCAGGTGTTCATTGTTTCATAGTCACAGGACTGAAACTCCCCCCAATGCCCACAGTGGGTCTGTATTCAGTACAGTACAGGGTCACAATGACCCTGGTAAACATAACTACACAATGTTTCAATCCACAGGACACCTCCCTGCCTTGGCATGCCTCTCTCCTCTCCCCTCCCCCAAAGAATCATAAGCAAAAATCCAGTCGTTTTTCTAGAGTGAACCAGTGTCTTCAGGAGACATTTTGATTACATTTCTGGGGGAGGGTACAAAAAAAGAAATCAGTGAAGGGAAAGGACAAAGGACAGAGGAAACCCAGCCAGGGGAACAAGTCACAAGCTGGAGGTAGGCACATCTTATGAATGGGGACCCTGACTGTTTTAGTTCCAGACTAGCTTCTCAAGGACATTGGTGTGGTGAACAGCCTTGGAGGATAAAGACTGTGTCACCTATAGAAGAATTATCAAGAATTTTTACTGTAAAATGTTAATAAAGATAGCTTCACCTTCTGGAAGGCTTACCACCCATTATAAAAGATTGGAGTTCCCCGATCTTAGGGTGCCTGGCATGTAACACAACCCCTGCGCATCCAGGTGTCAGCTGGCCCTCTGCCCATTGCCTAGTGGGATTTGGGGCTGGAGAAGTGGCCATAATGCTACTATACCAGCTCCACTGTTGCTGTAACAATAAAGTCCTTTGTCTCTGACCCATGAGTCTTAGGTCTTCTGTCAGCATCCATCAAATTGTGTCAGGCTAACTCGTTAGCTTGTCAGTAGGGTAAAACCTCAACCCCTTAGAGTTCTTGACAACTCTAGGTGGTATTACACTGGAGGGACTAACTCTAGTGCAGAGGGATTATCTCTTACAAAGGATGATTGTGGTCGTGGCTCCTAGATCTAATCAGAATGTCACACTGTTATAATGATTTCTGTCTTTTCAGACCAGTGATTCTCACTTTTGTATGAGGCAGTCATAGACTTTTTGAGACCTGACAGTTCTGTGAATATACATGTAAAATCACATGTGAATCAACACATATTTTGTGCACAATTTAAAATATTTGTGGATCCTCTAAAGACATTAATTGACCCTAAATCAGAACAGCATAGTTATACTGTTTATAAGTCACTAGTGCTCAACCTATGCTTTTAGAAGGGCACAGGAATAAATCTGAGTAATAAATAAGTAAATTAGAAGACTGAAAACTTATGTAGATAATATTCTAAAATATAAAATAAAGAGGATACTAATTTGGGCAGGGAGTAATAATAAAGGAGGTCCTGATAATGCTCTAAGAAAAATAACAATGTAAACAGATTCAGACAAGGTGGCTAAGAACATGGGTTCTAAAACAAGGTCCTTTGACTCTTCCACTTGCTAGCGTTCTGATCTTGGGCAGTAATTTACCTATTTTTATTTAGTTTCATCATCTGCACAATTGGTACATAGTACCTACCATAGTCTAGTGCCTAGTATTGCTGAAAAAATACGCAGTAAAAGTTAGCTGTTATGGTAGTGTCTAGACAGTAAAGCATAGGCTGTGGGTGATAAAGAGGACTTAGAATTTTGGTAGAATGATGCAGCTATTGTCTAATAGAGACCACCAGAACCTAAAAAGATGAGACCTACTAATGGGTGTTCTATCTGCAATGTGAAAGAGAAAACTGACAAAGGAGGCAGAAACCATGTTATCCAAAAATATAAACCTGAGTGGGAGTCCAGGATTCTCACAGGAAAGCAGGAGGTCGAGACCATTTGAGGGAGAGCTTCAAGAGAAACAAACAGAAATTCACCTATGACTCTCAACATCAACATGGGCACTTGTTTCCTAACTTACTGTTATTTATTTATTTATTTATACCTTTTTTTGACCCTTGGTTTTTCTTGGCACTTGATATTTGCCTTTATTTAGCTCCTCAGTGTTTAGGAAAATGCTGAGACTTCTACTTCTGGCTATCAAACCCAGCTTCCTGTCTCTGAACACTATTCTCAGCATCCTCTGCGGCGCCAATATGGCATGTCTTCGTACTTCCCACTCCCCACTACCAGTGCAACCAACGTTTACCTTCCGGGGCGGGGGTTGAGGTGAAGGGTTGAACACAGCACAAGCCACTTGGTCCAACAGATGGTATGGATGGGTCTCCCCTAAAGCAAATGGCAAACCTGGAACATAGGAAGGACCTAGCTGGGAAAGGATGCTTCAATTACTTAGGATTGAGAACTTCTACCTCTTCTAAAGAAGAGGGGCTCAACGATTCTTTTATGGCTCAAAGGTGAGAAGCATAAATGAGGAGAACAGCTGTTAAGCTAACCACAAAGGTCATGATACAAATGTCATAGAATGTTTGGGGAGAACATCTTTGGGTTCATAATAAGAGGAGGAGACACATGCTGGGTGTTTTTATTTAGGGTTTTAAGCTTATGAAAAGCCAATTTCAGAAAGTACAGGGCAATCATGGACCCTCTTCCATTTACCAGAAACCATAAAAAGGAAATAGAGCATAAAATGCATAGGAAGCTCTCAGAAATGAAATTTAGAGAATGTAAAAATAAATGAGGAAGAAATAAGGAGTTGGGCAGGGGCACTGTAACCAGATTGCTTTCTGATCAGCGAAGAAAAATGGATCTGAACAAACAATGGAGGTAAGAGGACAAGCTGCTGATGAAGGCAGAAGTGTGGCATGGAGCGGTATCGAGTTCAGCTTCCTCTGAACACTGTCCTCAGCATGCACTGCAGCCCCAATATGGGATGTCTTCATATTTGTGGAGGACACTGTAACCGTAAGATGCATCACAAGTAGAACAAACATGCTGCTCCATGGAGACAGGGTAGTATTAACAAATGCCAGAGAGAAGGCAGAACTGTCTTATTCTAATTTTTGCCTCCATATTTCTCACCAGAGGCATGCTTGGTAAACTAAAAGCACCAGAGAGACTTGAGGCCCACGATACCAAGAGATTTTAAGAGAGCACTTAACCTTTTTCAAGCTGTTCAAGTGGGCAGAGTGATCAACGTGAATTATGTCCTATGACTTTGAAATGATTTGTAGATGAGATTGTGAAACCATAATCCATAATTTTTTTGAGACATCGAAGAAAACCAGAGCAGTGCTAGAAGCCTGGAGTCAGGCAACCATTGATCCTGATTTTCAAAAAGAAGGATATAGAGGAGGTAACTTTGCTCTCTAGCAACTTTCTGGATCTTTTCTGGAGTGAATTATTGATGAGAGGGCTTAGAGCACAGGTCCCTAAGAGGAGACTGGGTACTCAAGAAAACCAACCTCATTTTCTTTTGAGAAATGATTTCTAGATTGAGAAACTAATCAGTGTCCTAGACACAGTACATAGGGATTTCACAAGGCACTTGACCAGGTCTATGATACCACAGAAGGGTTTGAACTTGATTTGAATGACAGTTTGATGTCGACAGTCCTGGTGATATTTATTAGATTTGCAAATAATAGAATAAAAGTTAAAGAGTATCTTGAAAGGGGGCATATACAAAATTTTGAAAGAGTTTAAGTTTCCAGAGGCCAGAAAAGGAAAACACCGCTTTAAAGGTCTTAAGACACTTTAAATGATTGTAAATTTGTGAGTCATAAGTGAGTTTTCCTAATTCCTAAGAGCCTATGATTTTATAAGCATTAATACTACATTAATAACAGCTGTAGCAGCAACAGCCACAATAAAAATATGAACAAACCAAAAGGTCATTGCTTCTTTTGGCTAGTTCAAAGTACATAATTAAAAGATATTTTTTATGAAAAGAATTTTAAAGTCCTCATATTTCCAAACACCATTCCAATAACATTGCAATTGCATCACCACCCATGCAAAGACTGTTTCAATAAGCATATGCTGCTCAAATATGCATTACATTAAGATGATCAGAAACAATTGGTATGATGCCAAGAAGGTAATAGCCATATGGAAAATTCACTTTACTTTTTGGCTTGCTGCCTCAGTTTCCCCTCTTGCTAAATAGGGGTGGATAATACTTGCCAACACTACTGGAGAGGCATGGATCATAAAGATCAGCAACTCAGTCTTTGTCAAGCTCTCTGGCTGAATTCCTTGGAAGGAAATACTCAAGCATATCTGTCCCTCTTTTTAAAGATAATTCTCATTCTGCAGTGTGAGAGCTTCATGACTCACCACCCAAGGTTCCCATTAATTGCTCCCTGGTTCCTTAGGTGAGTGTAGATACTCACCACCATACCTGGGGGGCGCAGGACCCACACTGGGTGTTGTGGCCTTCAGCGGTTCTTCCCTGAAAACAAAGAACACTGGGGATCCAGCCTGAAGGCTGAGAGGTAGGAAGCTGTCAGAAACAAAACAGAGGTTTCTGATTGGTACAGCTAAAGGCAGCACAGGCCTGTCAGGTCCCAGCTGGAAGTGCTGTGATTAATTCACATGGAAGATGCCAAGAGAAGCTTCTGGGAAAAGATTCCATGGAGGTAACAGGGAGAGGAAGTCCTCACAGTCCACCTAGCGCTTGACTTCAAGGGCATAGCTTGGAGTCAATCAAACTACAGACATTGAGATTATCTGCTTTTATTTTGTTCTCTCTTTCATTCTGCTATGACTAGGGGGAAAAAGAATTGTAAGAATTTATCATAAGGTCTTCCTTACATAAAGATGGTTGTAGCTTTTCTACTTCTCATTTCTTGTTCTAATGTGGGAGGGTTACCTGTTGTTTCATTTACTTTGGGATATTTAAAAATAATGCACCTTTAGTACATGAGTTAAAAAATCGTACACAAACTCATCCCAGAGACTAACATCCCAGCTGTGTACCTCTGATGGATGGTGTGACAGGTTTCATGGAGGCAAAAGGACAAATGGGCCTGTGATGTCCACCCTCCCCCTCCCGCCTCTGGCCCAGTGGTCTGCCGCAACCTTCATCCCCAGCACGATTCCTTCCTGTGTGGGGGGTATTTTTAGAACAAGACATAACTCTTACCCCCAAAGTGTTTATGGCTTAGTATGGGGGATACTCAAGATACATAGTCTTGATTAAAGGCTATTACACAGCATGTCAAATTCAAATATCCAAATCACAATAGTATTTTTTTTTTCTGGCTAAAATGAACAGCATGCATATTTACACAGACCAAAGATAGAATATGCAGCCTTGTTTTTCTCATTTTATTATAGGAACCAAGATAAATGTGAATTAACCCCTTTTCATGTCTTTGTGCACAGAAGCCAAATCAAAATCTTTATAATGAAGTGTGATAGAAGAAAAAAGTTATACAAATGCAAGAAAGATTGCATATTTTCTAGGGTTTCTTACTTGCGTTGCTTTCCCAAACAAAAGGATACAGTTTTCCTTCAGGTAGGACAATAAATTTCAGGGTCTGAATTCCTCTCAATGACTTGTGCAGAGGAAATGATTCTATAGATTGAGGCAGTTTTTCTGTAGCTCATTATTTCTGAAGAGTTAAGAGTCATTTAGGACTTGTTTGTCAATCTTGCTTGCCTAAATCGACCAAACATGACTCTGCAATTATAAAATTATGTAACATTGTATTGTATTTGTTCTGCAGGACAAAAATGTTTGGCTTTGTTTCAGAAGATAAGCCACTAACAATTTGTATTCTAACACAATTCTGGTTGTGGGTGAATAAAATGTTGGTTATGAAACACTGAATAGTATAAACTTAAAAATGTTGAGTTTGCACAGTTTAATAAAAGGGCTTCAATTCTCATTGCTACCTGCAAAACGTGTTCTTTGTCCTTGACTCGTATTTGTAAAGTTAAGGAAACAAGACCTTCGAAGCAGTAAATAAATAGCGTTGTTTCTGCACCCACAGGAAAACAGTGGCACAGTGACTGCCGCATCCTGTCAAGTGAAAAGATTTAAGAAGGCTTGCTACCTCCATAGGAGAACACGGCACAGAGGAAAGAATGCAACTTGGGGAGCAGATGGAAAGCAAGATTCCTCTAATGCCTGTTGGCTGAGTGATCTTGGGGACATTATCTAACTGTGCTGCACCTCCACTGCTTTGCACTGGTAGTCCCAGGGTGGCCACAGCTCAGTTTCAACCCAGGACTAACTCTTCCTCTTTGCCAGTGGGGCCGAAAACACTGATACTGCGTTGCCCTTCACGTGCAGTGTCAAGGACTGTGAAAAGCCAAGAGCACATTCCGTTTTTGGATAACGTCTTAGAGAAATCTGAAGCACTGAAAACAAAAGTGGGGCCAGAAAATTATTTTGCCCCATCTCTTATTTTATTTTTTAATTTTAAAATACATTTTTATTTTTAAAAGGTTTTGATTTATTTTTAGAGAGGGGAAGAGAGAGAGCAAGGGAAGCGTTGATGTGTGGTTGCCTCTAGTGTACCTTTAACTGGGAACCTGGCTGGCAACCCAGGCACTGCCCTGACTGGAACAAACTGGCGGCCCTTTGGTTCACAGGCTGGTGCTCAAGCCACTGAGCCACACCAGCCAGGGCTATTTCGCCCAACCTTTTAATTAAGTGATTTAAGAATCGTTGCTTTCAGGAGCAACATATTAAAAGGTAAACTAACTATAAAATTAGTTCCTAACTTTTCGGTATGATTTCCCTTCTATTCTTGCTTTTCAAAATTATTTAATTATTTGCAAATGACCTAAAGGTTTTACACTAGTGTGTGTTTTTGCATGGCTTCGGTGATGGTTCAAGGAGACAGTGGGGAGGAAGAGAAAGGGGAGGATGAGAGATATGAAGAAAATCGTAATGAAGAGAAGTTGATGCCTAACAGGTCAATACAAATGCAGTTGCAAAATGTAGTCTGAAGGCATAGATATATGCCTATATGGAAGTGCTTTCCATCTAGGAACCCTAATATTTTTAATAAGTAGATTCTCTCTCCTGTGTGAGTTTTCTTTTCTGATTCTCTGGCTCTCTCTCCTTCTCCCCAGAAAACTATAAATACAAATTGGTATGGGTTTGTCACAGTCATGGGACAAATCACCAGCTCACATATGGGCCACTTGAACACCTACTTTCTACCATGGTGTCTTTCTCTACCTAAATTTAGAAGGAACACTGTGGAAAACTTACCTTTCTTCCAACGTAAACAACTTCATTTGACTTCTTAGAATAGACGTTATGCTAGAATCATTAGCCGGAAGTCGTGAAGCCCTACAGGATGCAGCTGCTGCTGTGATCACCTGGGAGACTTGCCCAGACGCTCCAGTGGGAGAACGGATGCTAGACAGAGGGCGACCCCAGGTGGGGGCAGGGATTGGGCCTACTCTCTGTGTTGGTCCAATCAAATCTTGTCTCTCTATGCTCTCAACCCTTTTATGATCCCACCTTCCTCTGCCAGCTCCAGTTTCCTCCTCCCTTAAGCCAATTTGGAATTTCAATGTCATCTCATTCTACCCAACACATACTTCTCCCTGCCCTAGGGGTTACCCACCGGAATAAAATTTCAGCAACAAAGATCTTCTTTAGTCAGTGAAATGGAAATAACCATATAGATGCAATGATTTCAGGCATGTTTCTAGGTGTTAAATGTGTTTATTAATTTTTTTAATTGCAAAACTAATGCATATTTTTGGAAGCTAGAATATACAAAAGCACATAAAGTAAAAAGTGAATATCCTTTACAGTTCATATTACTAATAAAATTATTTAGCAAATTGCCTTTCACTAGACAGGATGATTTCTGTTGGTGGATACAGGCCAAATATGAATCACATACAAGTTTTCTATTCCATTCAGGTTTAAGGGAACAGAGTGATGGAGAATATCTTCTAGAGGAGACCGGTTAGCATTTATACCATTTAAAATATGATTTCTAAATTACGTAGGCCTATCTATCAAAATGTAAATGGAACGTTTAAAATCAGCATCATATAAAAGCAATATTCTGTGAAATGATTTCTGAACTGTGAAAATTTGTCTTTCAGACCTAGCATCTTAGAGCATAGAAACTGGATACATTGCTGTACAGGAAGTCACCCGCTTTTCTCCAGCAGTTTGTACTCGATTCATATGGGTATGTTCCAAGGAATGTAGGATCCAGGTTTGTCTCTTGGAATCTAGAAGAAAAGGAAAAATTTGTATTTTGCATTTGGAAAAAGTTTGTGACAGATGAAAAACAGCAGAATATAAAACAAGATAAAAATCAATCAGAGGGCAACCAGGATACTGAGAGGTCTGGCAAGGACAATGTGAGAAACGTGGAGTCCCCGGGAGTACTAAGCAGCGGTATGATGAAGCGACTATGAGAGTCATCACCCATCATGACGAGGAACAAGTAAAAAGTGGACTAGCCTGTGTTTCTCCAGACTGAAGAGGTGATTCATGGGGTTAGGAAAAGCTCTACAGGCTGCCACTAAGAGCCAGCCTAAGAGGAGGTATGGGGGGCTCTCCCCTCAATATAGAAATAAACAAGAAATAACTTGCTTGTTGTCAGAGAGGTCACTGGGAATGGCATGAATTCCTCTCCTATTCAAAAACCCTGTCTTTGAAAACAGCCATGGAGAATGGAGATGTTTGCCTCACAGGGTGTGGATGTGGCCGGGGCTCCTGCCACCGGAAAGGTGCTGGGAAAGGGCCCTTGAGAGTGTGTAGCCCAAGTTGGGAACTGCGCACACTCCCAGAGCCTGGCTGGGGCGGGCCGAGACAGGCTATTGGAATGGCCCATATCCGTGGTCTAGGCTCAGGGCGCAGTTCCTGAACTTCTTTTGAGTACCAGTGTGTCCTGGAGAGAACACAGAACCAAGGAGGAACAAATAACTGATGGCAAAAGACCCCCCTTCTTTTTCAAGCAGTATAGAACTGAGCCCCACTGTGGGCCAGGCAGGGCCAGGTTGATGGAAAAAGGCAATTCAAGGCAATTCACTTCTGCTCTTTTGCTCAAATGCCCTTGAGATTCTTGTCACCTTTTCTGCCATGAAAAACCAACATGGTGGGTTAATAAAACTTGACCACAAAACCAGGGGACAAAAATTCATCATTTTATGAGGAGAACATACCATTTTTGTGAACTTGTCTTCACAGGCCATTCTAATCTTCTCCGGGGTCAGTGGACTATTGAGGGTCAGTGGTTCCAAAAGGCCTCTCTCCTGTCGCGCTGCGTTCACCGCGTCACGGATGGCAAAAAACACTGAGCACCCCAGCAAGATCCCAGACTCGCCCATACCCTTGAAGGGGAACAAGTGAACTAGATTATGACCCTCTCTGCCTCTCTGTATGTGTACATGAATATACATGTATACGTGCTTCTATAGCTACATATGTGCATGCGCAAAATACTGAATATTGTATATGTAACTTTTTCCTTTAAACAGTAATTTATTACTTAAGTCCATTACTCCCATTCTTAAAATTCTAGTCTAAGGAAACGATCCTTAGACTAGAAATAGAGAAAGGAGATAGAGCATGAAAATGGTTATTACAAGGTAAAAAAAACATTAATCAGATGCAACCTGATGACAATAATTTGTGTTCGGTTCCAAGATTTACAGTATTCAAAAACAATTATGATGTTAAATTATTTTATAATTAAAATAAGGCTTTTCCTTCTATAGCCCTGGTAAAAACCAGGAACCACTGAGAGATGAATGTAGCCCTTCACTCCCTGCACAACTATCTCGTAAACATGCAGTTATTCATGGAGCGTAACTTACCTTAGATGAATACAGGGTATTTGAGTTTTCAGATGGAGGCAACAAAGAAACGTGGAACTCTGCAGGGATGTCACAGATGGTGGGGATTTTATATTGGTTTGGACCGCGAGTGTATAGGACACCCTGAGGAGAGTAATTCAGCTCCTCAATGGTATAAAGTCCCATGCCTTGGACAAATGCACCTTCAATCTGTGACAAAAAAAAAAAAAAACACAAACAACAAAAAACAAAATAAAAAAAACCAGAAGAGGACTTCCATGTATGAGAAAATACAGTCAATAGAAGCATCAACTTCATGCTGTTTGTCTGAATTTTTAAAGTACAATACAGTATAAGAGGGTTTTCAGCATGTCTTGGAGAATGTCTCTGAAAGTTTGTTTAAAAGTTTACCTAGTCCTGGCTGGTGGCACAGTGGATAAGGCGCTGGCCTGCGAACCCAAAGGTCACTGGTTCGATTCCCCAGCCAGGGCACATAATTAGGTTGCAAGCCAGGTCTCCAGCCAGGTCTATGGCTAGAGGCAGGTGAAAGGCAACCATACATTGATGTTTCTCTCCCTCTCTGCCCTTCTCCCCTCCTCTATCTCTGGAAATAATAAATAAAATCTTAAAAAAAAAAAAAAGTTTACCTAAAAGCATTTCTAAACATCTTATGTGTTAAGTTCAAAGTCGAAGGCCTTGAGTTGAGATCTCAGCTTGACATTAAAATATCAAGCGTTCTAGCCCTGGCTGGTGTGGCTCAGTAGATTGAGCACCGGCCTGTGAACCCAAGTGTCACTGGTTCGATTCCCAGTCAGGGCACATACCCAGGTTGCAAGCCAGGACCCCAGCTGGAGGCAGGTGAAAGGCAACCATACATTGATGTTTCTCTCCCTTTCTCATTCCTTCCTTTCCCCTCTCTCCAAAAAAAATAATGAATAAAATATTTAAAAAAAATATCAAGGGTTCTAGAAGAGGACTCAGAAAGCCCGTAGCTCAAATGCCCTTTTTCTTCCAGATGACATTATTGGACTGATGTGTCCACAGACCCCGGCTTACCAGGAATGGCTCTCAGGGCTCTACACAGACCAGATCAGCTCATTCTAGTGTCCTCGCTCACTTGCTGGCTAGCCTCACATCTGTGGACTCAGCTTCCTCTCTTGTAACGTAAGGGGTTTGTGTTCTTTAAGCTTCCCGAGCAGCTTTGAAATGCTCCACTTCTTAGATGTGCTAGACATTTGAATATTTATGTAAAACAGCTAGTGATTTTTCAATCCTGTCATTTACTTCAAATTTAAATGAAAAAACACATATGTGGACAAAATAGGCTACCTATCCAGTCACTGCTGCTGAAGCTGAAGTTATTTGATGTTTGTTATCCCAGTCCAATTTCAAGCTCCTTGAAGCTAAAAGACAGTCATATGCCCGAGGCTCAGCACCAGCACTACATCTTACTTCTTTCCCAGCTGTGTGGGGCTCCCTCTGTGCCCCTAGGTTCAGTTCTCTTCCCTCATTCAAACTCCTCTGTTGGAGGTGGCTCATTATTCAGACACTACCTAAAACACTTTTGTTTGCTTCCCTTTTTTAAACAACAAGTAATGTGAGTTCTGTGATTGATCTGAATAGAAAGGTTTTGACTCTAGGAGTAGAAAAGTAAGATGATGAGTAAGTCAGGTGGCATCTCTTCCCTGAAGATCCCCAGAGCAGTCTTGGCTTTTATAAATAGGAAGAGAGGCAAACCAGTTACACATACCTGGCCTATGTCAATGGCTGGATTTATACTGTAGCCAATATCCATGATAATGTCTGTTCTGATGTTCTAGTAATAAAAAAAGTAAAAATGTTTACTGTGATGAACACAAGTTAGGGAAAGAAAACTCAGAAATAGTTTCTGCCAAGACAGCATTGGGAGAGAACCTTTCTTTGGGCAACATTCTAGTTCAGGATAAAGAAGTAATATTTATGTCACAAAGTTTATTATGTATAAATTTCAGAGTTATAGGAATACTCTTAACCAGCTTAAGCATGATTATTTTTATTAGCAACAAATAGGAGAGAAAAATATTCAGTTGCCTTTGAGTCCAGCTGAGTGATGTAACACACTGAGTTTAATCCACTACAATAGGCATTAATATGACACAGAAAACAGAATATGTCCATGGCTCTCATGATCCTTGTTGCAAAACTATGGTGCCCACACAGCCCAATATCCAGAGTCCAACTGGCTGCTCGATATTTTAGAATCATAGAATTCAGGGTGCATCAGCAAAAAAAGTTTTTCAACTCTCTTCTGGTCTAGATTTTTCATTTTTAGAGCAGAAGAGAGAGTACATGAAACACTGAAATTTGGTGACTAAAAATTCTCTAATAATGTACAAATGGAGAGGAGTATAGCAGGCCCAGCCAAGCTGGTGGCGACACCTTTGCTGCCTAGCAAGTCTGTACCTTCTTTTATGTGACATCATGATCTCATAATGGCTGCGACAAACACATTTTACTTCTAATCAATGGAACAAAGGACTTATAAAAGACTGTGGCTTCTGTCTTGTTAGCAGATTATAGATACAAAATCCTTTAAGAATGTATAATATGATAGCATTTTACAAAAGTGGTCACCATTGCCAGTTGTCCCCACAGTCTATAAGGAGGCCCCCTTTAGGCTGTGTTTCTTCCCTGAAGTGGTTTCCCTGAAGGGCCAGGGAAATAGGAGAGGCCACTGGTTGTTTTCCAAGGAAGCAACCATAGCACAAAAGCAACTGCTGAGCTTCTATTTTCTTCTGGTAATACAGAGAAATGATCTTTAGGCAAAATACCTGGCACTTCCACGGTACTCAGATGGATGGGACACATGGGGTTTTGGTGGATCTGGAGTGCAGCCAGAATACCCTCCCAGTTGGCACTGACCTTATGAGCACCCGTCAGACAGTCTATTTCAACCTCGGAACAGGCGGCTCCATAAACAAAGTATTTGAAAATCTGGCCTTCACCTGTCTCCCAGTCCATGGTTGACTCGTAACCCCTGGAGAAAAGAAGATTCTTGGGAAGTGTAATTGTGCAACTGTCTCCTAATTGTGGACAGTGATGACAAAACAGACCCATTAGGAGCTGAGCTCATTTGTATGCACTGCAAACCAGAGGAGTAGACTTGTACAGTGATGGGCCAGCGCATAACATATGCAGCAAGTGTGCTGAAGAAATCAGCATTTACTTCCTTCTTACTGAGTTTGTTTTGTCTCATGAAAATATCCAATGGATCCCTACCAATGACTCCTTGGATAATCAGTATGATTATCCATCTTATAGCTTTGGGCTAATATTGGCACATGTAATCCTGCTGTCATTAGACTGGAGAATTTCACCTGCTTTTTACACAAACCACTACTTCACAGGTTCATAATGGCTTGTTTATTTGTCTTTCTGGCTCCAGGATTCAGCCTCCAGTGGGTAGGATCAGGCCCCTGGGCTACTTCTCTCCTGCTGAAACTACTCCGATCTCCCAGCTCTCCCACCGTCATCTCATCTTTAAGGACACCAAATGAATGTTGTGGTGAAAGAGAAGCATAGGCCAGCAACTTGCTAGCACTTTCTACCCTTTTCTCTTCCCTCCCCGAGTCCAGATGTAGTCATTAAAAATGTCCCTGGTGCCTTCTCCCGACAGCCAGCCAGCATCCTGGGACACCTAGGACAACAGGTGAAGTGCCAAAGTCAGGTAAGACTCTGCATCACTCTGCTCTCTGGTGGCTTTCACTCTCCTCTTAAACAATTAGGTAGTTTGTTTTCCAGAGTTGCTCCACATCTTGTTAACACATCATTAGTGTCAACTTTCTTCTCTTTTGCCAATCTAGAAAGTATACATGGTGTTTATCTTATTATGGGTTTGATTTGTATTTAAAATTTTTTGTTTCTTAACTTAAGGACACACTGAGTTTTCAACAGAAGGTCAGCCACTGCTCTGGGTCCCTAGTAGTGCTCTGCCCTCACCCCACAGAACCCTCTAGAACTACCCAGTGTAATCTGAATCATCAATTCAGCTGTATTTTATTTGTGTGCCTATTTTTCCCAATAAAAGCCTTCCCAGACACTTGGATTAAGGAATAACTAAATGTCCTTTATAATAGCAGCTCACTAGAAGATACAAAACCAATGGGCACCAAAATTGCAACAGAAGTGAAACTCTTCCTCAAGGTGCCACTACCGCTCCTTTCCATAGTCTGCGACTGACAGCACCATTTACCTGAAGTATCCAGTTGCTGAGAGACTGATGCTTTCCTGAAAAGCAGCCTGCGCCTGTGAACGACACAATAAGGATATTTAAAACAAGAATCACTTCTGACTCCAACTTTAACTTTAGCATGTGTTAAGTAAAGCTATCAGTGGCAATAACTAGGAAGAACCAAGATCAATGTATTCCTTTCAGCCTTCTCCATCTCCACAGGACTTTGTGGTTCACTTGTGGTGGTAACAGCCTTTGTTCAATGCATTATCACTGCAATAAATGAGGCCCTGGCATATTCCACTCCTAGTCTGGATGATGCTGGACAACCCATATTCCGCTCTTAAAGGCTGTCACTCCATCATCTGGGAAGACTAAACCTATAAACAGAAAATGTCTCAGGAAACAGTTAAATGATGGGATGTTTAATTTTAACATCACATATCTAATATCATCACAGGAGAGGAGTAATAAATATTTTGCTAGATTGTACCATTTAAAACAAAAGTGGCCCCTGACTTTGTGGTGCACTCAGTCGACTAAGAGGTGAAGGAATAGGGGTTAGGTCCAAGTCTCCAGGTCTGAGAAAGAAAACCTGAGAAGCACAACCATTACAGAAGAAGGTGAATTATAATTTATGGGGATTATAAAGGAGAAGGTGGTGGCTTTTGTGATGGTGGAGGACTGGCCCTCTTGCACCACATTTCACCCCTAGGAGCTGGTTCTTCTCCAACCAGACTGCCTCTACTTCCCAGGGCCCAGGCAGCACAGGGCAGAGGGCAGAAATAAATATGCCCCAAAAGGATTGCGAGCTTTCATAAATATGACTTATAGAATGAGTTCTAGCTCTATGGAACAGAAAGCACTATTTCTAAGTAATACTTCCCAAAGGTTATTTCCTCCAGACCAATGCTTGTGATGGGACATTCGAGAACAGCAATCATGACACATACTCCCAGCCTTTATTGCTATCCTTTCCATGCAGTCTGGAACTTTAGAACTTACTACTTTAAAAAATTTGCTAGTTGACTTTAGAATGTGTTTTCTCTTCCAATTCTACTGTAAGTAGGTCAAAGGAAGTAGTTGAATATTTCCATTCCATTCCAACTATTGGTTGAATATCTATAATGGCCTGCTTTTCTATTTCTAAGTAAGTGTTTACACATTTTTAAAGTTCTATAGAAGAAGAAATGGAAAGTGTTTTCTTTCCATTTTAGCAATAGTGGAAACCAAAGAAGGAGAACAAGCAGATTTGCAGTTATTATCTAGAAGATATGTAGGTTCTATAAGAATAACCATTAATTAATTCCTGCTTAAAATAAAGATTTTGATAGGAGCACAGTCAATAGTATTGTGAAAACTATGAGTACATCCGGTGTCAAATAGGTACTAGATTTATTAGGTGATCACTTCATAAGTTATATAAATGTCAAGTCACTATGTTGTAAAAAATTTTATATTGCATGATTTCATTTTTTTATAAAACTGTAGACAAAGCAAATAGCTTTATTAGTAACAAATAAAGCAGATTCATATGTTTGGGGATGGTGGGATGGGCATAGGAAGGAGGTAAAAGTGGGGATTATAAAGGAGAACTAGGAATCTTGGGGGTGATGGATATGTTTGTTACCTTAATTACGGTGATGGTTGCACATATCAAAACCGATCAAACTGTCAATATGTGCATTTATTGTACATCTATTATACCTCAGTAAAGATACTTAAAATAAATAGCAAATACATTAAAACATGTTTAAAACATTGTTCTGGACAGACAACTCATCTTTTTCTCCAACAGAAGATTTCCTTCTGTCATACTATGATGCGATTCTTCATGCTGAGAGCCAAAGCAGTGCACCTCTTTTTCCCTGCCTCTTCCCTTTACACTAACATAAAACACAAAGAGATTCTCACCCAGTCCTTCCATGTGCCTCGTGGATTCTTGCTGATGATGGGTTCAAGGCGCTTTAGGAGAGTTTGACAGGCATCCTAGGGATTATTTTTTAGTTAAAATTATGATAATAATTTCATGCAACCACCAATATCAAAACCATATATGCACTGTTCTAGGCTGATTTAAGAGGCCCAAGCAACATGGAGAAGAGGCCCATCCCGTAAGACATGACGTGACAGGTCTCACGGGGTGGGTTGAAGTGTGGCTGTCTAGGATGGGACCGCGCTAGGAGGCCAGGACTTCAAAGAAAAACTGTTGGCACACCACCGGCCACTATTTTTCAACACATCATGGTCGGAATTTATTTTGTGGGAAAGCGCACTCTGGCCACGTGAAATCAGGTGGAGGGCCATGAAACTGGGGTGGAGAGAGAGAGTCCACAATGGCCTTGGCAGGAGTGAGTCTGAACCAAACAGCGGTGTTATCAGAATCCAGCAGTGGAAGTGTCTCTTTCTCCAGAGATATCTTTATGTGTAGAATTGAAACGACTTGCTAACGAGTGGAAATGTCATGACAGAGGAAGACTACGAGGTGGCTTTTCTGGCTGCGGAGAGCCCCTGGGTGCTGCATGTGGCTGACAGCCTGAGACGGGGGAGGGGTGTGGGGAGGAGATGAGTGTGGGATTGATTCTCAGCATCTTCTGAGTGCCACCCACGTGCTGGTCCTGACAGGGTTAACGATGTGGATGCCACTGCGATGATTCTTACCTTTACTGCCAACCCGTTGAGATCTGCCACCACAGAACCTCCAGAGATGTTTGTATTAGGGACAGTTTCTGTGCTTGTTCCACGCAGGTAGATATTGGACAATGGCACCTTTAATTCCCGACTAGCCACCTGGATTTTAGAAGAGAAGGGTCCCCCCACCCCAAATACTTTGGTTAGTCACAGACTTATGCACATGCCCACAGTAGCATCTGTGTGAAGCCCTGATATGCCCTATGGGGACTAGGGGACAGGACCATAAAATTCTTCCAGCCACAAAAGGTTCCCCTTTATAAGTACCCTGTAGCTTGTCTGGACCCCAAGCCCTGAGCATATCTTCTTTTTCTGTGACTGTCTCGTGTGCAATGAATAGCATTAGGAAGAGAAACTAAGGCCCCACACCAAGGAAGAAGTGCTTTATGGCTCTGTCATCATGAAATCAACACCTCTGAGGCCTTTCCTGCACTCTACTCTGCAAGATTCTAGAAGAGCCAATCTATCAGCAAGGAGATGCCTTATCCACATTTCTTAAGGTGCTCCAGGAATAGAGCACCTCTGAAAAGGAACAATGGTCTTGTGAAGGCAGCAACACCAACACATGAGCACGGCCCACGGTGCCTCAGCCGCTGGCCAGCACCGGGACTGGGCAGGCTGCTCTGCTCTTCCTTCATGGTAGTGCTGGGCAGCTGTATCGTAACATCAGCGGGTCCAAAATGCTCCTCCTTCCTGCAAGCTTAATAGAGCTTGTTCATAGCTGTGACAACATGGTCACCTGGAGTCCTTCTAGACCACTGACTTTCAGAAGATCGTCTGCACAAAATACATGAGCTTAGACATAAGGATAAGGGTCTGATATCTCAATGAAGAAAACACTGCATTTTCACCCCAAAATGGGAAAAGATATGACCAGACAATTCTTAGGTAACTGATAACATAATACATACATATATATATATATATATATATATATATATATATATGCATATGAAAGCAATAATCAGGTACTATCACTGACCTATTGCTTTATCTAAGATATTAAAACAACCCATAACATACAAATGTTGGTAAGTGGTGTAATGAGATGGTTACTTGCCGGAAAACAACTTTGTAATATGTGTCAAATGATTAAATTGTAACTGGTTTCATAAGGGTATTTATGGAAAAAAAGAAAAGACTATTCTATGGTCAGTAATTCCATTTCTGAGAATCTAAGGAAATATTCATTGACTTGATCACAAGTTTATGAAAAAAAATTCATTGAAATGTTTAGCAATAGAGGAAGGTTAAGAAAATTATATATACATCCATATGCAGCCATTACAAGTCTTACGTGCAAAGAACTCTTAATGACAGAAGAGGTACTCACTTGATCTATGGACAGGTGAAGAAACCAGGATACAAAATTATATAAACAACATATGAACAATTTTTGGGAAAAAAGTCAAGATGGGAAAGAACCCAAAACAGTGATTATTGCTAAATGGTGGAATTATGTAGGTCCTCTAAAAAAGAATTATTTGTCTCTTACAAATGTTTTATAACCTGTACGATTACTACTATGATTAGCAAAATAGAACCAATACCTAAAATTTAACCTTAAGTAAATGAGCCAAGAGGAAACTGGTAGAGTTTGGTTAGATATATAAAATGCGATTTATATTATCAATTGTTTAGGGTCCTTACTATAAAAAAATCGAGAAACAATGCAGTATATTAGAACTTACATGTCTTCCTACTGCCCAGTTTAGAAAGACAACTCACTTGTTAATATGTCTAAAGGAAAGCAGCAAATAACCATGCAGCCTTGTTTAGCAATAAGATAGCCCAAGACTCTTCTGCCATATTCTTTTAAAAAGGGTCAGTTACAGACTGGCTTGTTTCCCTAGTTTCTGCTTATAGCTTAACAGGTTAAGTGGTCAAAGCTAAAGGCTCCTCTCCTTTTTATTTTGTCACAGAGAATGTGCATTCAGTGTCTCTCTCACACACACCTACCTATAAGCACACATGCAACTTCACCTAATTACGTGCCTTCTTACCTGAATCATTTTAGTGTGGACCCCCTGCCCCATTTCAATTCCACCGTGAGCCACCAGCACAGACCCGTCCAGATAAATGTGAACCAGGGCAGCGGCCTATGCAAAAAAGATACAAACAGTTTCCATGATCTTTTTGACTGATGTTATCATGGCTTGTCAATTAAAGCATTTTCCCTGGAAATGATTCCCTCCCTTCCACCTTCCACTGAATTATACACGGATACTTTCCCCACTGCCCTGAGAGCGCTGAGCAAAGCTGGGCAATGCCAGGGCATCTCAGGACGCCCTCGGGAGGCCAGACCGCTGCTGGATGGCTCTGAGTCTGGGGCAGGACTCTGTTCCTTGAGCTACTACTTCCTCATCGGGACACCTGAGCTTACCAGTACCTTTCACCGACGTGGGTGGAACAGTAATTTAGGTTTGGAGTTTTTCTTGGGAGGCGGGTGTCAGTTTTATTATGCGTAGCTAAATCTACAATAGATAGTTCAGGAAATGGTGAACAATGATTTATGTGAACACGTAGTCCCACAGTTGTAAGTTGTTACAAGAGAAGCAAAAATGAAAATCCAGCTAAGATGAAACAGACATGCACTTTTTTCACTGCGAAATGAGCTAAGCCTGCTCTAAATCATCTTGGCACAGAATTGCAGAGCTTTGGTTGAAAGGGAACTTGGAAGTAATCTTATCTAGCAGTGCAGCTCTCCGTAGGGATCCAGAAGGAACCAAGCTGCTAGTGGAATTAAAGGCTGCTGTAATCAGAAGCATCCAAACTCTCGGCGAAACATGTTTTTACCATTAACAAGAATACGCCATCTTGCTAAGTCTGCTCTTGCTAAACTAGGGAGTGTGGAGTTATCTCAGGAAGCAGCAGAGGAAAGGGGGCTCTTCAGTTTGAGTCTCCAGCGTAAGAGCAACATCAACAGCAGATGGTCATAAGAAAATGCTTCTAAGGGTGGGGGGGTGGGGTTCAGGGAGATCTACAAGACGCGCCTTTGAAGCCACTTCTCTGGGAAGTGCCAACCCCACAGATGTCTGGAGCTGCCGGGGGTTACTTGAAGCTCTGGTTTCTAAATCTCTAAGTGTCCATCCAGCACGGCATAATTATTTAGGATTGGTAAAGAGGCAGGGTCTTCAGAAAATTCTAGCAACAAGTTGATTTCCATTTAATAAAGCTCAAATCTCAGTAAGCCTTTGTCACTCACTGAGATTATTTATAAACAACCCTGATCATAAACCAAAGTCAATGGACTCATGTGTCAATCACCAGATGCATCCCAAGGACAGATCAATTCTCTGCCCAGAGCCATCTGTAGGTCACAGGCCACACTCGGAGAACTGCCTTTTTATCGGAGTCCGAAGGTCCACATGACTCCAGCGAATGACAAGCAGTAGCCTCTATCATTCCACATAAGACACTTTGCCAGTGAACATGGACTCTCTTCACCTCGACCTGGTATAAACTCCAGATGTATTGGGAAAATAGGGACGCAGGGGTATCCTGTCTCCAGGGTAAAGATACACCTATTCACAGTCCAAGGGAGAATTTTAGAACCTTAAGGAAAGCATTACAACCATTATAATCAGCCCAAGGGCTTGGGAAGATGTAGCAGAGTGTTTTTACTCTGTTGACACATCATTGCTGGAAACACTGCCTTGTGCTTCCAGCTTTTGTTCTCAAGACCATCAAGATGAAGAGTGGCATCCTCTACAGAGAGCCCAGAGTCACCACCCTCGGGGTGCGCATCGGATGCCAGCTGCAGTGGCTGCTCCCGGGCTCCGTTCTATGGCTCTTCATTGTGCTCCCTGCTAGAATGTGAGCACCCAAAGGAAAAACCATGGCCCTAAGGCATCCCTTGGACTGCAACATGGTACCTCGCACATACTAAGTGCTCAATAAAAGGTTGATAAGTGCTTTTGCAACAGCATAGTCATTCGATCCGTCTCATAAGCCCATAGATTCTGTATCTGGTCTCCTGGCTCAGCTAGCATTTCAGAAGTTATGAGTGAAATTTGTAGCTGGCACATATTGTTACAGGAGAATGAGGAGCAGAGGGAGACATGCCTCACTGCTAACTCAGCAGTCCTGGGCCTGGTCTGATAACATTGCCAGGTGTTTCTGGATCACAAGAAACATGATGTTAGCACCGGAAGAGAAAAGTCTTTGGAATTCTGTGTCCTTTCCACTATCTGCAAAGGACAGCCTTGGAAACGGTTTACATCCCAAAGCTAGAAAGGTAGGAAAGGACCCATAGAGCCTCAAGGAAGAAGCCCATTACCACCTTCAGGCTGGAAAGCTAGCACTTCCTTGGCCTGTCAATCAATATGTAATTTCTTCACCTTCCCCCAGCTGGCCAACTAGGTAAGTCCTTAGAACAAAGGACTCAGGCTCTGGCCACTGGCCACACCCTGGCCTTTGGCCCCTTACTTTTGCTCTCCCACTCACTAATAAACTTTGGTTGCACACTAACAGGTTTGCTGATCTGTAAATCTTTACACGCATCAGCAAGAAGAACCAGCTCTCTCCCATTGACAATCTCTCCCACGGACAATTTGATTGAGCGATAATTACAGTGGATTGTGTGTGTCTTATGTTGTGTGACGCTCTTGGCGGCAGCCCTTTGCCTGCACGTCTGGGGCAGCATTTCTGTCAGACTGCTGTGCAATTTGTTCCAGGTGCTGCTGCCATCTCCCTGGGCCATTTAAAATGTCACACTTGGTTCAGTTAAGTGGCGCCACTGGATGGTTCATTGTTAGCACCACAAAAGATAATCCCACAAAGCTTCATATATGGAATAAGCACAACTGGAGCGTTAGAAGAGATGGTTCTGCAGTGTAAACTGGGGACTTAGCCTGTGAAACTTAAATCCTCAAGCTGTGACCCCTGGCATTTGGTGACAAGTTTGCTTTGATCCCACAGATTCCCAAATGTCTCAGGAGTTCAAACATTTGAGTTCCTACTCTGCATCAGGTACCATACTAGGACACCAGGAATAGAAGTGATTAGATACTGTGGGTCCTTTGGTGCAGAGGAATTAAACATAACGAAGGTGAAGTATGTTGGGAGAGCATGGCTTGCTTCTGCTCAGGGAGGTGGCATGGAATGACAAAGGACCGTGGGATCTGTGTCCCAACAGTCACTCTTTTGCCCAAGGACATCACTAGCTGGAGTTTTTGGGCAAGATAGCAAACTTCTATAGCCTTCAGTTTATAAAATAGAATCACACTTATCCAGCAGATACAGGTTCAGTCAAGTGAGAAATTACAAATCACCCAGCCTAAGGCTTTATACATAGAAGGTGCTCAAGTATCATTTCTAGTTCCAGCCTTTGTTTGGTTTGCCTCCTCTTAATCTTTCAGCACAGGCATCCGGGGGAGCAGCTTGACTGATCTCAGATTCTTTGATTCAGCCCTAAGCAAATGTTTTAAACATGGAAGCTGGTTAGTTTGTAAGGAAGGGTGGGAGGGGCTGGTGACAGGGGACAGCTTCTCAGGAGCCTTTGAGAATGAGGTTGTACTGCCACTGACTGGTGTCTGACTGGCGTCTGATTTCTTCCCTGCTGTGCTGAATCCCACCTCAGTTTCCCACTATAAGGCTCCGTGGAGGGCAGCCTGAGGTAGGTGAGAAAGCCAATCTTCTGGGACTTCCCAGATGGGAGTTTTCACCCCAGCCCCTCCTCTCACCAGCTGCAGGGCTGGGGCAAGTTATTTAAACTCTGAGCCTCAGTTTCTCATCAAGAAGATAAGGCTACAGACCTTACAGGTTGCCCTAAGGATTAAACACAATAAAATCTGAAAGAACTTACAACATGGTAGGTATTCAATAATCATCATTTTTTAAATCTTTTTTTTTTTGAGAACTTTCTAATGAGAGAAATGAGACAGACCTGGTCTACCAGGAGCCAGGTATTACGTAATGGTGACCATGACACAGAGACAGCTGCCACGTCTACAGCCTGATGCCCATGGGCTTCCATACAGTCCATAAATGATAGAGGTTGCCTTCCCTGCGAGCTACCAGCAAGTAGTTTACCCAAAACTGTATGCCAACATTCCCTGCTCACTATCCCCTTCTTAGTGGTACTTTCCCCTCTTCCTTTCTTTTGAATAACCTGGTTTTTGCTTTTATTCCTCAACCACAGATTCTTGACTGCTTCCCTCCGCTGGGTAAATTGTGTGCAGATGACTAAATGACTGTGTTTTTGTCACCGTAAGCAGGCTGTAATAAGATCATCACCCATATTGTGACACTGCTCCTCTGAGCTAATCCACGACAAGCAAAACTGCATGAACTGTTCTAATGATTCCACCAAAGCTGAACCCGATGGGTGGGTGAACAGATGACTATGGACATGAGGGAAGGGCCTTTCCACCTGCTTCTCTTGGTCACCTCTGCTCTCTCAACATCCAGCTTATAGCCTAGAGCCCCTCATGGCTCCACCCCCATGTATCCCTCTTCAGTCATCACTCAACACACCCGTCACATCTTCACCAGAGCTCAGCTAAAGGTGTGAATTCTGCCAAGGGGAGTGATAATCATTTTGAGGGTTCTGCCATCTTATCCACATGTACGTATGTATCTGCTCACACACACACACCCACACCCTATATATATATGTAAGACTGTATATAACAGAGGTCCCATATCACCACTGTACAATGAGCTAGAAGAGCTTACCGCCGGGGACAGGGGTAGAAATCAGGTCTCCCGATTTCCCAGGAGGGATGCTTGGCATCAACTCTGGGAACTTGGGCTCTGGGCAAAAGCTAGTTTGATCCAGCATAATTTTGGTCAAGCTTAGCGATCAGGGGCTGTAACCACCTGGTCAATTCACCTTAATGGAAAGTTTCCCAGACACCTTTTGATTGGTCTGTTTGCAGAACTGACCTGGCCAAAAGCTCGTGAGCCAAGGCCAACAGGGTACTTCACGGGAACCACGGCCAGGCCCTTTTTCTTCCAGTGATTCTCTGAGTTGAACTTTTCAACAGCTGCTCTCCTCTGGGAGTAGGAAGACATGGCCATACATTCTTTCCAGCACTGGATCAGGTTCTTGGCATTAATCTCTTGTTTGTAGGGTGTTTGATCAATTCCCTTGTACATGTTTATCTCTCGGACCTATAAAAGGAAAGGAGATGAAACGGGTGGGGTGGTGGAACTTGGCAGACAGACTTTCCCATCCACTGTCCTCCTAGTCAAAATCGGCACCTCCAATAAGGCCCACACTGAGTTCAATGTATAACGCTCTCCTCTACTCCTCAGAGCCTCTATCAGATGTCAGCACTCCATGCATTCCGTGCTGCTTCCATGTAAGTTCAAGGGAAGGAATTGTTCCCTTATGTTTCTTATGTAACTCAACCCAGTGCAGGGGCATTGTAGATTCTTAATACTGGATATTTGTAAGTAGCTGTTGAAAGGTAATCCTGAATTTAATTTCCGGGCTACATGATCTACATGATTCAGATGCTATGGCAAAATAAGATCACTTACTTCTAAAGGGGAAAATATGAAAGTCTGTTTAAATGTAATCCATAAATGAAAAGATTCCACCCCAGGATGTCTGAAGCACAGAGTAGAATTCTTCCTGAATTCCCAGAATTGGAGACTAAGACTCCCAGTTGAGAGCAAAAGGTCAAGTACCTGACCTTCTCAGTTGAGAAAAACTCAGCAGAGACCAGCCATCTCCTTGAACCAACAGAGGCCATTACAGACAAAGAGTCTCCCCATCCCTCTAAAATATTCCCAAATTATTATAAAGAGATGACTGGAAATTAGTGAGCTGTGTCTTTTTGGGTGAGGCAGTGTTCTTAAGGGTGGCTATTCCTTCCTCCAACTTTCCTTGGGGATGGAGGAAGGTTATTATCTGATTTTCCTCCCTGGAGCTACCAAACAAAGCATTTGAGAGAGAGGCTGTGGGGAGATGAGCAGGAAGGGAGAGGTAAGGATCCCCTACAAGTTCAAGAGACATAAAGAAGATGGCAACAGCCCTGGTTGGTAGCACAGTGGATAAGGTGCCGGCCTGCAAACCCGAAGGTCGCAGGTTCGATTCCCCAGCCAGGGCACATAACAAGGTTGCAAACCAGGTCTCCAGTCAGATCTATGGCTGGAGGCAGGTGAAAAGCAACCATACATTGATGTCTGTCTCCCTCTCTGCCTCTCTCTCTTCCCCTCTTTCTAAAAATAATAAAATCTTAAAAAAAAAAAAAAAGGTTTCCATTACATTGTACATGTTTAAAAAAAAGAAGATGGCTCCTACTTCTGGTGCCAGAGAGAAATTGAGGACAAGGGCTTTCTAAGGACTGCTGTAGCCCGGGACACAGAGGAGTGGGCATCAGGAATGCTGTATGAGGGGCCAGCTGAAGGGTAGGTAAGCTTGAACTCCCCTTCTCAGAGGGCTGCTAATTTTCAAGAGAACTGGCAGCCATGGAACCCAGAAACAACATCCTTGAAAAGCAGCTACATACATCTAACTAAAAAGAGGACAGAGATCTCGCTGGGAAGAGTCATATGAGAAGATGCTGCCTGATTTCCTGGTCCTCCTCTTGCTCCCTGCCCCAAGCGCTGCAGCAGAAGGCACAGGGGAGAAGGTGGGAGGCAGCACACCGTGTCCCCCAACTGTAACGCCACTCCAGGATCCTTGGGTACAAGAGGTGCAAGGGAGGAAACAGAGCTTGTCAATGATAGAGTTGCGACTGAGACAAAGAACTGAGAGCAGACCACTGTAGTGACTGCAGTGACTGCAACTTTATGACAGCTGCCTGAGATGTTAAGGAAGCAGCGGGAAGAAGGGTGTGACGACTTGTTGTAGCAATCATACTTCCAACCAATGAAGATGTCTCACTAAACAAGTTAGAATCCAATGGCCATTCCTCAAAATCTTGTCCCCAGGGTTTTTGAGAAGGAGCCTGAGTGAAACTAGTGAGGCCCTATGGACCCTCTCCTTTCTTAGCTTGAATGGCTCCCAATGCCCCACCCCCACCTCAACTCTTAACTTCAGTATCTCTTGTAAATCAGACCAAGTTAGTGTTACCTCCTCAGGGGACAGCCCACACTTGGCTGCAACATCTGTGATGCAGGATTCGGTGATCATCCCTGTCTGAGGAAAGCCGAACCCACGTAAAGCTGTGCTGGATGGAAGGTTGGTTCTGCACGCCCGCCCTCGGCAACGCAGGTTGGGAAACTTGTAAGCATTGTCCATTTTCAGAAGTCCCATTTCTAATACCTGGGGATATCCAGAATGGATGTGATGAGACCCTCATCGTTTTGTACTGTTTTACCACCCTGAGACTTCAGACCAAAACCAGGTCAGAAATGATGGACTCTCTCTCAATCACATCAAACATGCTATAAAAAACATATTTTTGCTATAAAATAATATGTAAGGATTTGAATAATTATTCTTTTAAAATCATTTTTTTAAACTTTCATATTTTAGAGCAAATGTAGTTTTCCCAGATTTCAAACATTTCCAAAATCCAGTGAAGGATTCATAGGCCCTAACCACTTAAGCTGTAGAACGCAATGGATATAAATAATCTCCTAGAAAACAGAAACAAATGATTTGGCATTTGGTCTAATGATTGGTTCTCATCTAAGGGTAATTTTGCTTCTTTTCCCCCTGAAAATTTGGCAATGTCTGGAGACATTTTTGGTTGTTGAGACTGGAGGGCAGTTATGTGGCTAAAATCTGCTGGGTAGAGGCCAAGAATACTGCTAAACATCCTACAATGCACAGGACAGCCCCCACAACAAAGAATTATCTAGTCCAAAATGTTAACAGGACTGAGGTTGACGCCTGGTGCTTGCCTCTGGGAAAAGAGCTGTAAGTACAGGAAACATGGAGGTAACACACAGATGCAGACTTAGCCGACACCTTTGGGCTCATTTGTGGGGGACCAGTAACATGCAGCCACCCGACAATGAGAGTCTTTATGCCTGGGTCATTAAATATTGTTTAGCTATTGAACATTTTCTGAATCAAACCATGTGAACTCAAAACACTTACAAGCAATGACTCATCCAGGGAGGAGCCTCCATTGTTGTAATGCTCTAGATCCAAGGCCAAGATTCGGCCGTCATTCATGAATCCAGCCTGCAGAAAGAGAACGGATCTTGGATGCTAGTGGTGGGGGCCAAGTCTCCCTAAAGTGTGCTTTGTCACTTGTGAATCCTCTACGCATAGGCCAAAAGCTTCATGACACTGGATTTGGTAATGATTTCTTGAATAAGATCCCAAATGTAGAGGTAACACAAAAAGAAATAGATAAACTAGGCTACATCAAAATTAAAAACTTCCATGGATCACAGGACATAATCAATAGAGTGAATCAAAGGCAACCCAGAGAATGGGATAAAATATTTGCCAATCATATATCTGTTGAAGGGTTAATATTCAGGATGTATAATGAACTCTTTCAACAAAACAACAAAAAATGAACAACCTGATTAAAAACTGAACAGAGGACTTGAAGAGTCCAAAGAGGATATACAAACATCTAGTAAGCACAAGAAAAGATGTGCAACTATTGGAAAAACACGAATCAAACCCACAGTATACCACCTCACATCTATTAGCAAACAACTCATGACTATCCCTCCTTTTCACTTGGCTCTGTTTACTAGAAATCTCCAAGTTGCATCTGTGGTTTTATTCTGCATTGTACTTTGCCAAGTGTGTTACCAATATTTAATTTTACACAATAAGGCTCTTGGAGTCATCTCTTCTTCTACCTTTTACTACTGTAGCTCAGACTTGAACTGCTTCATGTCTGAACACATCAGCTGCCTCCTGTCAGTCTACCTGCATCAATTTCTCTCCTCCCTGGGCCATCCTGCCCACTTCTATGGTATTACTCTCCCCAGTGCACCCATGTTTGGTTAGAGCACTTGAGTGGTCAAGGATCTAATCAGTTTCACGCTTTCTTATGAGATCAAGTTTAAACCCCTGTCCTCAGATTCTTAGGCCCCTCTCAGTCTAGCATCATTTACTCCAGTGGGTCTTATTTCCCATCGCTCTCCAGCAAGCCCCATGTGTTCTAATTCCCATTCTCCCCTTACTCCTGTCCCTACCAAAAATGCCACGTTCATTCCAACTCTGCATTTTTGCCCTTAATAGTCACACCACCTGGTAGGTCTTCTTTCTGCCTATCCATTCTTGAAGGTCATTTATGTTTCACCTTTTCTAATAAGTCTCCTGTACATAAACCAACTCATGTTTCTCTCTCCCCAGTTTCATCATGTGCGCCTCATCTTTTAACCTGGGATTATTACGTTTTCATAATGACTTCATATAGGTAGCCTTATTGCCCTCTCAATTGCTAAACTGTAATCTCCCTCAGAACAAAATTTACTTGAATAAATCTTTGTTGAACTAAACTGAAATCAAATAATAGCTTATAGTGAATACGAATTGAAATAGATACATTTATTATCTTTTAAAAATATGTATGCAGGTACACCAGTTGTAGTAGAAATGAAGGTATGGGTTCAACAAATCCTGCTGTCCTTCATCCTGGGCACATGGGAAGACTACACTTTCCAGCCTTCTTTGCAGTTAGGTGGCAAAGTTCTGGCCAATAACATGTGGATGGAAGCGAGGTCCACCACTTTTAGACTTTCAAACCACCACTTACAGACCTGGTGACTACAACACCTCCCACATGACAGTTTGTGCTCCCTCTCCTCCCTTGTCTGCTATCTTCTGCAGAAGATCAAGTGGAGCACTCAGAGTCCCCAGGGCTGTCCTATCCAACAGAACTTTCTGTGATGTTCTATATCTCATGTCCAATATGGCAGCCACTAGCTACATGGGGTTCTTGAGCAGCTGATGTGTAGCTAAAGCAACTGTGGAACTGAATTTAACAGTGCAATCTGAGGGGAATAATAATAATAATAATAATAATATATTATTTGCTACTATGGAAGACTTTCTGGGACAGAGTTTTATAACATACTCTGATATAGTTCAAAATGAGGAACCTGTGGCAAATAATTACAATTTTATATAACACCATTTTTATAGGAATCACTCTATTTTTACATCTTTTAAATATATTTTTTTAATTTTTATTTTTTACTTACTTTATTATGTTTAAAATTTTATTTATTATTTCTAGAGAGAGGAGAAGGGAGAGAGGCAGAGAGGGAGAGAAACATCAATGTGTGGTTACCTTTCACCTGCCTCCAGCTACGGACCTGGCTGGAGTCCTGGCTTGCAGCCTGGTTATGTGCCCTGGCTGGGGAATCAAACCAGCAACCTCTGGGTTTGCAGGCCGGCGCCTTATCCATTGTGCCACCAGCCAGGGCTATTTTTATATCTTTTATAAGTGGGAATAGCATGATTATCACATCTACTTTTATGGACCAATAGAGTACTCATATGTTTTCCAGTTATTCACTCTGTAGCAGCCAGTACTAACTAGTACTTTTCACAAACTGCCATCTTTGAGCCAAGTGAAGAGCTTCATTTTACCAGTCAGTAATGAAGCAGTTAGCGCAAGGAATAGAAAGTTAAAACAGAAGCACACTTTGTTGACTTGCTCATTGTTATTCCCCGTTAGAGAGTAGCCAAATGCTGCCCTCTGCACTTATGGAATGTTATGTCAACAACAGCAATCCCCCGCCGTCCCTTCTTCTGCTCACTTTGTACTTTCCAAGGTAAGGGTGGCGGCCTGCAGTTATTAACATGTCTTCTCCTCGTTCCAGGATGCAGCGGACTGCACGACCATGTCTAAAACAGAAAAAAGCAAGAGTGGTACACTCTTTCACCATGTAGGTATCATCTAGGGTTTGTGTGGCCCCAAATGGCAGCTTGAGTGGCATCCATATACATTATAGAACAACAGAACTACTCCCTGTCCCCAGGCGTGCGGATCTGAAGCACACACAGTGGCCTCCCCTCTTTGGGTCAGGGCACAATCACTGGCATTCACTGCTCACGGGAGGGAGGCTCCTGTGTACCACAGGCTCCAGGGTATTGCTTTGCAGTATTTCCCATTGTGATAACAACCTCCGCTATGGGCAAATAGTCCAAAGGCCACATTAGAGATGGGTTACAAATGGAGGGACTCAGGTGGTGTTGATTGCCAAGTGCTCCCAGAAAGGGCAGGAATGCAAACAAGGTCTTTTTGTATCATGGGACAGAGGAACTAACCTAAATATTACATAGCCAAGAAATTAAGCCTTCTAGGTGCACCTGCTCCAAAGATAATTCCCTATGGAAATATTCTGAGATTTTTCAAGAAAAATGGCAATTGAAGTAAAGGTAAGCAAAATCTCCATTTAAATCAAGGGAATGCACATTCACACACATACACACAGGTGCTGAGGATAAGTAACCTCCATCTTTTCATACCTGTTTCTGTCTACTCTCTAGGTATTATAGTATTTTCATTGGTAGGTTTATACTTTTCATTAGTTGATTCTTCTTTTGGCTCTTAAGAGTATATAGTTTAACAACATAAGATAAGAAGCTGCCATAAGTGGCAGCTTGTTTGTGTGTGTGGATATTATGTGATTTTTAAATAATCTTGACAGAAATTCCCTCTCTTTAATTCTGATATTGCTAATAATGCGCATGTCTGCATTTTACATTTAGTCTATTTAGTCTATTTTCTCCACTTACTTGTTTGCTGCAAAAGCGGTGATGGCTGCCATGATAGCAGTTCTAAACGCTTTCCCCCCGAACGCCCCTCCAACACGCTTTACATGACACATGACCTTGTTTGCTGGGAGCTTCAAGACCGAGGTAACTATATCCTATGAATGAGAGCAGTTGTCATTAATCTGATCCATCAGCAGCAAGGGAGTCGGGACAGCCCTTACATGTTTTCATTCTACAATGTTGTACATGAGACACAAATTGGGTGGTTACACTAAATAATGGGACAATTTCCAATAACCTAGGCATGCATCCACACTGATCTCAGGGATATTTGGCTACAATGACATCACCAAAACTATCATTAGTGTGGAGTTGTACTTTTGATAGCAATGAGGTTATTTCTTTGCTAAAAATTTTAAAATAAATTTTCCCCATGAATTATTTGCATACCCAAAGTATGCTTTTCATACTCATCCCTAGGGATATTTCCTGAAGCAGCTAGAATCTGTGGCCTTTCAAGCTCTGTCAGGCTGGGTCTTTTCCCTGCACTCTGTTGTTCTCCACTGCAAAATGCACTCTCTTCACCTCCCATTTGGATTACTGCTACAACTGGCCAGTCTTCCCTAGAGGTGCTCTTGCTTTTTTATTTTTTCATCCTAAAGTTGAGAGGTCATTTAGTCTTAATAACACTTTTTTATAGATGGGGAACCCAAGAGGGATGAAGTGATGGGCCCAACATCACATACGGAGTGAGAAGCAGAACAGGACTGGAATGGAGTTTGCCTGACCCTTCTTAGTGTCTCACCTTCCAAAAACCCCATTCTCCATGTTCCCACATTCCTACATGCTCAAGTAGTAACACTGCTTTTTATGACCTACTGAAGCAAGACCCTTCTACTTTGTTCCCCTTACTTTCTCCCCAGTGCCTAACCTAGCCACCCCTAAAGTGCATCCTCCATTCCAGCTTGGGCAGTCCTTGCACTATCCTTCCTTTCTTACATGCATGCTGTCTGCTATACAGGCAATGCATGTTTGCAGAATGCTATTTGATTATGATATGGTACTGTGTGGAAATGGTATCTCTTCTCACCATCTAGACAGACCTCATTTTTAGTATAAATCCAAACTTAAGACTTGATCTCCAGGGGACTTTCTGGATGACTCTAGCTCTTAGCAGCCCTTTGTTCTCTTAATTCTTCCACGTATGTAAATTCTTTTTTTGCCATTTTTTTTTTCTTTTAATTTTATTGTTGTTGTATTACATCCATCCCTTTGTATGTAAATTCTGACTGAGCTGATTTACACTGGGTTGCATTCTCCTCAGTGTGGTTTCTTAACTGTTTCATGTGAATTGGGTACTATAAACTTTGGAGGACAGGCCTATCCCTTCTTTCCTTTTTATTCTTTTTTCCAGTTTTATTGAGAAATAATATATATCACTGTATAAGTTTAAGATATACAGCATGATGATTTGATTTACATATATTGTAAAATTATTACAATAGGTTTAGTTAACATTCATCATTTCATTTAGATACAATTAAAAAAAAGGAAAAAAATTCTCTTTATGATGAGAACTCTTAGGATTTACTCTTTTTAACACCTTTCCTATATTAGCATTCAATAGTTTAAGTGATAATTCATCACTCCTTTTGTATTCTTAACAGTGTCAAAAGTATAGCAAAAGAGACCGGCTGATTCAATTGGTTTAGTTCCAGAGCCATAAACAGAAAGCCTATACTCTTATAATACTAACTTAAAAGCTTTAAAATATTATGGTTATTAATACACAAATGGATATAGCTATTAGTGCTACAAATTCCTTCAGTTTCTGAAATGACATTTTTGTCTCTAATTGCTCTTGATGTATTTTGCAGGCAGAAACAATTTAGCTATGTCCTTTCCACACAGGCCCCAAATTACCTGTATGCCTCTGGGATACTGTGTGGACACATAGATATCCATTTCTTGATCCTCTCCCTTGGGAACAGCAAGCATGCTTTGGGTTTCCATATAGAAATGTTCCTGACCTCCCAGATGTATTTCACCTGTTAGAGGAAGACACACCAGAATCAAAAAGGCAGTTAGACAGGACAGGTAGTATCTCTTAGCTGTTTTCTCATTATGGAGAAGGTCCACTGATAGTACTTCTGCTGGGGCAGTAGGCTGCATGGTGAAAGGCCACAAAAAAACCCCAAAAAACTTTAGCTTTCATCATATCTGCAGCTTTGGAGTAAAGTTCTGTAGAGGAATCTGTCATATCAGCCAACACAGTGGGTCACAGAGTCTTAGGGAAAGATGTTTAGAGCCAAAATAGTATGACAAGGAGACTTGCAGTTCTAAGACAAGATTGTGCAGATGCACACCTTCCTGCTCCTTCTGTTGACAACCATGAACATTATATATAAAAGAAACGTAAGAAGATGGTGTAAGATAGAAAGGAGAAGGCAGACCAGCTAGGGACCTTGAGGCCCAAGGAAAGATACAATGGTGTAATCAATGGGTTGTGTGTTATTGTTTGCTTCATATAACCCATATTTGATACTAGAGGAACCAGAAATCCATAAACACTAGCAAGCAAAGACAGAAAGGAAAGTCCCAAGCCCTGACTGCTGTAGCTCAGTTGGCCGGGTGACAACCCACAAAGCAAAAGATTGCAGGTTTGATTTCTGGTCAGGGCACATGCCTGGGTTTTGGGCTGAGTCCCCAGTTGGGGCATGTGTGAGAGTCAGCCAATTGATGTTTCTTTCATGTGTTAATGTTGTTCTCCTCTCTTAAGAATAAATTAAAAAAATTTTTTAAAATGTCCTAAGAAAAGCCTAGTTTCTCTAAACAAAGGACCAGAAAAGGAGAAGCTTAGCAAGACAGAAAGCGTTGATATAAACACTACTCTACTCCAGTGAAACACTACCAAAAAAACTGTAGACCAGTCTTTATCTGCAAAAGTTGAGTGAAGAAGCCCTGGCTGGTGGCACAGTGGATAAGGCACGGGCCTGCGAGCCCAAAGGTCGCTGGTTCCATTCCCAGCCAGGGCACGTAAGCAGGTCTCCAGCCAGGTCTCCAGCCAGGTCTCCAGCCAGGTCTGTAGCTGGAGATAGGTGAAAGGCAGCCATACATTGGTGTCTCTCTTCCTCTCTCCTTTCCCCTCTCTCTAAAAATAATAAAGTAAAATCTTAAAAAAAAAAAAAAAAAAAAAGTTGAGTGAAGAGCCTAGACTTCCTTATCAGGTTGCAGTGAGGTACCTCAAACCTCCTGCTGGGGTGGTGTCAGTGGAGACCATATGGGAAACCTAGACTTCCACCCTGGAGATAATAAGGCATCTCCTCCCCCTACACACACCATTCCCCACCAACATAGGGTCAGAGGAGTTCTGGTAAAATAGAAGACTTAAATAAGATCCAGAGTCTTATAACATGATACCCTAAATGACCAGTATACAATAAAAAAGAAAAAAAATCACTCTTCATACCAAAAACTCAACTCGAATGAGAAGATAATCAAGAGCTTCCAACACTGAGATGACACAGACCATGAAGTTACCTGACAACCATTTTAAAGCAGCCATCATACAAAATGCTTCAATGATCATTCACATGAACACTTCAAATAAATGAAAAAATATAAACTCTACAAAAAATAAGATATTAAAAGATCCAAATGAAAAGTTTAGAACTGTAACAATTACCAGTGTAAGATACTCAATTGATGAGCTCAGCAACAGAATAGAGAGAACAGAGGAAATTATCCATGAACAAGAATATAGAACAGAAATTTCCCAATCTGAACACTAGAGAGAAATAGACTGAAAAGAAAATTAATAGAGCCTAGGGAACCAGTGTGGCTAAAATAAAAGATAAAACATTTGGGACACTGAAGTCAAGCATTTGATGAAATAATAGCTGAAAATTTCATAAACTTCATAAAAGATACAAACCTACAGATTCAAGAAAGAGAATTAGTCCCAAAGGGATAAACCAAAGAAATTCATGCTAAGACATCACAGTTAAACTTCTCAAAACTAAACACAAAGTAATAGCTTGAAAGCAACAAGAGAAAAGCATTACTTCATCTATAATAGAAAAATACTTCAAAAGACAGTGGGTTTCTTGTCGGAAACCATGAAGGCCAGAGGAGCTGGTACAACATCTTTCTTCAAGTGCTAAAGGACCTGTCAACTTGGAATTCTATATCCAGTGAAAATATCCTTCAAGGATGAAAAAGAAATCAATACATCCTCCGATGAAGGAAAACTAAGCGAGTCTGTTTTCAAAAAACTATCCTAAAATAACATAAGGCTAAGGGAGTTCTTGAAACAGATAGCACATGATTTAAAAAAAGATCTTGGAACATCAGAAAGGCAAGAGAGCAATGGAAAGAATGAAAGTACAGGTAAACACAATAGACTTTCCTTTTCTCTTGAATTTTCTAAATTGTGTTTGAAGCAAAATGCAACATTGCTTCATGTGGTTCTCAATCTATGTAGAGAACATCTTAAAGACAATTGTATTATAAATAGGAGAGCATAAGTACATCTGGGACAAAGGAATAAGGAATGTCCCATAAAGTATCCAGGTGGTGGCTGTCCAGAGATGTAATGAAGATAAAAGTTCTATATATTAGTTACCTATGTATTCATTACCACTTTCAAAAATCTACAGTTAATGTGGGTAAGAACTAATCACTGATTGTCAAATAAAATTATAAAACTGAAAACAAATCCTCCACTACTAATAAATCAGAATAGAATTCTAAAAACATGTTCAAGAAACACATTGGAAGGCAGGGGAAAAAATAAATAACAGAGGTTAAAAGGGGGGAGAAAAAACCAAAACACAGCTATGACATTCATCATGCTGGGTGGGAGGCAGAACTTAAAAATTAAAAATGTACCAAATAATAGTGACTTGCAAATTGTTTGAAAAGATTCCCAAGGAAATCTTTTGTATTGGAGTTTGGACTTTCTATCTTATCCAAAATCGAAGTAAAGAAAGTGTATTAAAGAATGAACAGATTCTGCTCCCTTTATAAAATACGATAGTTATAATTGTACTCAGAGCTCAATTTCAATTTAAGCTTTTATCAAAGACTGTTAAATATTTGCTTCATTTTAAAAATACAGAGCTAAAAAATGATTAGACAGAGTTGTCCCTGCTTAAACCTGCGAGGTAGGCAAGTTGTTACGTGGTGTGCCCACCCCCACCATCCTCCCTTTATCCTCAGGGGTTGCTCTCAACTCTTTAGGTTGGAAACCAATTTGTTCAGCTAAGCTCTGAGATAAAATGTTATCCCAGTATGGGTTTAGGAATGATTCCTTCATGCCTATTTACATTTTAATAAGGGACCCTTAAAGAAAAAATAGCCGTTAAGATAGGAAGGCGTTTATCTGTACATGCCCACCAGGACAGGCTGAGGGGAAGATAACCTCAGTCCCAGGGCTTCCAGGTCTCTGGCAAATCCTGCCACACAGATTGTCATCTACCTCTCCAGCTAATGAAATTCTAAAGAGATAAATGAGAAGCAGTTTAATGCAGGGGATAGAACATGCTAACTTCAGAGTTGGAAAACTCAGATATATTTGATTCCTGGCCAACTATTTGCCTCTCTGGCCTCAGCTGGCTCATTTGTAAACAGTGTCCCTTACTGCTTACGACACGGGTTAGGGACGGCTGCACTCTGTCTTCACAAACAATAATGTCACTTCCTTCAAGAACACAGTTGAAGACTTGATATCATGCTCCGCATATTTTACCTCTTAAGTATTCTTTTTTTCTTGGAGCATGTGTTTTCCTTAGGGGCAGATAAAGTCCTGTTATAATAATTACCTCTAATTATCTCATATTGAAACAAGTAGTCAAAAATTCTTGATTCCCCAGTCAGGGCACATAACCAGGTTGCAAGCCAGGTCTCCAGCCAGGTCCATAGCTGGAGGCAGGTGAAAGGCAACCATACATTGATGTCTCTCCCCCTCTCTGCCTCACTCCCTTCCCCTCTCTCTGAAAATAATAAATCTTTTTTTTTTTTTAATTGTTAACCCAAATGACAATGGCAGAGCAAAAAAACGAAACAAACCTGAAACTAGTCAGCCAAGAGAATGAAAACTTACAAGTCCCTTTAAACCTCTCTGTATCATTTTTATACTTATTAATAGGGTATTATGCAGGTAGCAAGTTAAAATTCAAGTAAAAGACAGACTGAATAAATTACCTAACTGAATTAAATAATTAAATAAGATGTCAGGAAAAATACAATAAGAACATATATATTTAAAGATTGTATTTATTATTTTTAGAGAGAGGGAAGAGAGAAGGAGGCAGAGAGTGAGACAGACATCAATGTATGGTTGCCTTTTACCCGCCTCCAGCCATGGATCTGGCTGGAGACCTGGCTTGCAACCTGGTTATGAACCAGTTCATGCAACCTGGAATCGAACCAGTGACCTTTGGGTTCACAGGCCAGTGCCTTATCCTTTGAGCCACCAGCCAGGGCACTGTAAGTATATTTTTATACAAAAACATATTGTGGAGCACTGTTAAATATTGATACTTCCAAGATGTTCACACCAAGGATTCTCTATGCTAAACATGCTCCCTCTTCTTCTCCCCCAAACTCACATTTTATTAATCCTAAGAATCACCTGGAGCAGTTAAGACTGATAAAAAAAAAAAAAACACAACTGATTCCTGGGGTACCCTGGATCCTCCGGCTCCAGAATCCCCAGAGAGGGGCACAGGAATCTCCAGGCAGGTTTCATAAGCCTCTTACAGTGAGGAAAACTGGGAAACACAGGCTTTGATAAATGCATGCCTGGCAGTTGTGTTAGCTCAAATAATAGGTAACTTTTTCTAGAGAATAACAAAAACACCTTAGCTGAATAGTAATTATTGATCACAGTTCTGGAACTTTATGTGCTAAGCACACATTATTATCTCCTTATAATCTTCATAATGGATCTTTGAGATCAGTATTATTTTATCCATATACAGACATAGTTCATTTTATTGTGTTTTGCTTTGTTGTGCTTCACAGATGTTGCTTTTTTTTTTTTTTTCTTAACAAATTGAAGATGACAACCTGCACCAGCAAAAGATGACAACTCACTTGACTGCAGCGGTCTGGCACTGGACCCACAATATCTCTGAGGTGCCTACATATGTACTGGAAGGAAGTCTGGAGAGAGGGGAGGGAAGGTGGGAGGCAGGAGAGAGCCAAGGAAGGAGCCAGAAGGGAGGGAGGGGAAGAAATCAGAGAATGGATGAAAGAGAAAGAAACGTGGCTTTCGGAAATCATTCAAAAGAAACAGCTATCAATTCCACAACCAGCTTTGTCACTAAGTGGCTACCGTATGACTATGGTCATGTTCCTTAATCAGTCTGAGCCTCAAGCCCCAATCTGCAACGTGGATGTGAACAGAAAAAGAGAAAACATTTGTATAACAACTATGGCCACAGCTGAGCTGCTTCCTCTTCATCATTTTTTTCCCAGGTAGTTTTACCTTTAAGAATTTCATCAACCCCTTTAAATCCTTCATCAACATTTCCTCGTTCCAATTTCCCTTCAGGGGAAGTGGTTACTGCATGGTGGCTGCCATGGCCAAGGCTTCCCACTGTGCCTCCCTGCTGGGCACACACCACACACACACACACACACACATACACACACACACACACACACCACCGACCAAAACGCTGACCAGTATAAATGACCCATGGACGGGGCAACAGGGCGGGGGTTGACTTCGGGGGAGGGGTGGGACATGTGAGAGCAATGGGGTGGGGGAAATGAGACAACTGTAATAGAACAATAACAAAGAAAGGAATAATAATTTTTTAAAAAGGCAACGTGCTTAGAAGGCTTTCAGGGTGGATTCCCCTCTCATCATTTTTTTCCCAGGCAGTTTTACCTTCAATGATTTGATCAACCATTTTAAATGCTTCATCAACATTTCCATATTCCAGTTTCCTTTCTGGCTCAAAGAAGGAGTTGTGTTGTATAGCTTCCTAGAGAGAGAACAGAAAAGTGAGGCCACCCGGGCATGATATCCAGACCCAGGGCAGCAGCCACATGCAGGGACATGATCTGAGTCTGGGCAGCACTTGTCCTCGTGCCCTGGAACCCCAAGCACTTCAGCATGACTGCGGAGTTGAGCTAAGGACCGGGCTGCAGACAGACTCCCTGCAGATGTCCCCATTTAGTCAAAAGAAAGAGAGTATGCTCAGAAAACACCTGGCACCTGCTTGATTCCAGAATGGAACTAATATTTTTCAGGCAGATGATTTTCTTCATTGTACGACCCATTTTATGCAACTCCAACTGGGTCCAGAGCCCACGCCCTGGGTGGGCACAGCATCTGTATGGGGCTGCAGAGACCCTGGGGCCCACGCCTCGTGGGCTCTGGACCCAGGTGGAGTTGTGTCCCATTTTTCCATTCCCTAGCTGTTTGACTGTAAGTCTATCACTTCACCTCACTGAGCCTCATCTGTTAAAATGGAGATGTAGTGGTGCACAGAGCACCATAGGGGCAGGGAGGATAAAACAAAGCAAAGCAGGTAAGGAGCTTGCATGGTGTACCATCACCTGCCTGCCAGCCCCTCCTCCTCCTTCGGGGAGATGAACACAGCATTTGCACGGGGCTGTAGAGCACCTGGGACCTCCAGCTCTGACTAAGTGGCCTTCACAACCACAGCATGGCTACCACAAATCCACTTATACACTCGTTTTCATTGGTTCCCCCTGCGTGCCCAGTGAAGGGGTACAGTAGTGGGGGCACAGAACCTGGGATGCAGCTGTAATGAGCTAGGTTAATTTTCTTACCTGTCTCTAGGAATTTATCCCGGAGTCAGCTGGACAATGGGACAGGCCAGCTCCTGCAGCATGATCTGCCATGGACTATTGCCCATCTGTGAAACTCCAACCTGCTGGCACTGAGGGATTCTCCTAACTCTGGTTCCCTTGAGGACACCAGTGGGTGTCTATCCACATACTTATAGGGATGGTCTATTGTGATCCTACCATTTCCTCCACTGGAAAGGGGGTTGATTTGTTTTTACCACTGTGGAGCCCAGGTTCTCTGATACTGCTTCTTTAATACTGACCAGCTGTGTGACCTTCGGCCAACTTGTGTCTTAGTTTCCTCATCAGAATGGGGATAATAAGTTTTTAATCTCAGAGGATTGTTGTGAGCATTTAGTGAATTAATGTAGGAAATCTGCCTAGAACTATGTGACTACTCTGTGTAGGAATCAGCTATTGTTACTGATCATGATGATTCATAAGAGATTCTGGTCAAGACCTTATTTTTTTCTTACCAGGATCATTAGCCGGACCCTTTGAGCCAAGAGTTTTTCCATTCAAACTATTAAAAACTCTAAAAAGCATAAACTAGGTTAAACCTTAGAGATTAGTGACAGGGATACATTTGTTTTTATCCTATTTTGATTGATAACACACTTTTCTACTAGAATCAATTCATGCAATTTTCTTATTTTTCTAAGACTTAGATATTTCCAGGTTGGAAACAGATGTTTTATAAATCCTGTTTTTAAAAGTTTAATCTTTCTTTTTAAGTACACAGTATATATCATTACTGCTTGCTCTTTGAGTAACTTTGAGCCAATTTCCTGATTATTTTCTGTCCAGGAGAGTGATAAAAGAATTTTAATGTGTAAGGAAAGGGGCTGGGCATACTCCCTGCTATAAATGACTTTGATTAAATCCACTCTAATCTATTAGATAAAAACACGGGTAGCTCCACCTCACAATGGCAAAGTTTAGTACTTGATGCTGGTATTCCCTGGCAGACCATTAAAGGACTACAGATTGAAGTTGGGGAGGACAGGAAGAAAGTAGTATCTATTTGCTAATTTGGAATTTAATTCAGCTTGGAAGGTGGGGGAAGAAAGGGAAGACAGTAAACCACTAGTACTGGGCCAAGGATTACAAGCAAAATTTTTGCTGGAGCATTACGTAAAAAAGTTCTTATGAAGAAGTAATTCAACTCTAAAACAAAACACCCGGGAAGGACTACATTATGTAAGGAAGCAGGCAACCTGTGAGTGAAAGGATCTGAGAAGGAAACAACATGTTTGAATTCAAAACTGGCCGGGGAAATTTAGAAGGCCTAATCATTCTCTGATTCCAATTAGCATCTACATTTTTGTTTTCTTGCCATGATTTTGTTTTAATTGTGCAACAGGGAGGATACTGTCCAGAAACAAAACTCCAAGCTCCTAGGCATAAAGCAGTGCCATAGGGAACATGACCAAGGCCACATTTTGCTGGGGACACTAATCTTGGCAAAGTCATTTCTTCATTTTCTGCCTCAGGGCATGCTAGTGCCTGGAGAACAGCTTATCCATTATCCAGTGAAGATAATACTGTGTTCCCAAAGTACATGGAGTCTCTGTGTACCAAATCTAATCTGTTCATACTGCTTTCTCAACTTTCATACTTTTGTTACTCAGTAAATTATAAGATGCAGAACACTATCGTTACATGGATATGAATATTAAAACTTTAAAATTTCAAGCTCCTTTTTTTTTTTTTTTAAGATTTTATTCATTATTTTTAGAAAGATGGACAGGGAGTGGGAAAGAAAGGGTGAAAAACATCAATGTATGGTTGCCTTTCACCTGCCTCCAACTGGGGGCCTGGCTGGAGACCTAGCTTGCAACCTGGTTATGTGCCCTGATTGGGAATCAAACCAGCGACCTTTGGGTTCCCAGGCTGGTGCCAATCCACTGAGCCACATCACCAGTGCATCAAGCTCCTTTCTTAAACAAAGGACAGAAAATGCAATTCTCCAATTTGTTTAAGTTGCCAAAATATCTGTAGGTACCAGGGGGTCTATTTCTCATACCAATTTAAGATGTACGTGAAAGGATCTAAAAATAGTGTCTCCAACATCTGCTTCTTAGAGCACCTTGCTGGATCTCACTGTGCCTGGGTGAACTTGGGCGAAGGTGAATACAGTGGGTCCTCACTTAACATTGACAGGTTTGGGGAACTGTGACAAAATGACGTATACCAAAACCAATATTACCACAGGCTCACTGACAATGGAAACAGCAGTTAAATTTCTAAGGCATCTCATCAACATTACCACAAAACAGTGTTGAACCAAACCATGTTTTTCAAGGACCTGCTGTACAAAGTTACAGGGCGTGTCTCCTCTCCTGGACATTGTCGGTTGTCCATCCAGCATTCCTCTCACGTGTCTCCTTCCAGATATTGCTCAGATTTCTGTTTAGTATCCACCACTCCCCCATACAGCCCATGGGCTTCAAAGAAATCTGACCTCCCTGGAGTAACGGCAGCTCTACCATTCCTCTGGAGAGTTGGGTACGTGGCCAAGTGGCCTGATGAGGCTGGATTTGGGGACTTATGGAATGTTGGGACAATGGCGCTCTCTTCTACTTCTGGGGTATGAGCTGGGAGCTGTCATCCTGTGGCCACAGTGGACAAAGCCTGGCTGTGTGTGGGCAGCAGGAAGAAGAGGCAGAGGGTCAGCTTTCTTGCTCACGCTGACAAAGTTTGGGGCCAATTAAGCCCCTGTGTTTTGGAAGCTGCTCTGAGTCATATTTGCTTTCCTATTACTGAAGCCGAAAACATTTTTTCTGACATACCACTGAAATCTTCTCTTCTGGCCCCACCCCGGGACTCCTTACCTCAATGGTCAGGATCACAGGCTCCAAGTCTTTGTATACAATCTTCACGAGCTTTGCAGCTCTCCTGGCCTGAACCTCAGAATCCGCAATCACGGCACAGACAAGCTGGCCCACGCAGAACACCTGCAACACAGAAAAGACCTTTATTTTCAAGCAGGGCAGATACCTGGTTATCTCCTTTTGTTCACTGTTCTCCTTCCTCCTAGCACAGAGCTAGACACACAGTAAATGACCCCTTCCCATGTGTCCGAACCACAGTGCCATGGTTACAAACGCTCTGGTTGGATAGAGCGTTTGTCAGAGTTGGCAGGCCGCTCCCAGGTGCTGCGGAAGTGTTTTTTTGTTGTTGTTGTTGTTGTTGTTTCTGCCTCATTGGCAGTGGTAGCCGAAGGGGTCAAGAGTGATGCTGTTTCCTATACAGCAGACTCAGACTCCATCCAGGCCCAGCTGATGGAGCCGCCCAAAGGCTGGCGGGGCTAGGAGGGCCAGCCCCATGGCTTGGCCTGCACCTGCCACACCAGGAGCAGGGCTGTTTGCAGGGGTAGCTCTTGTCTTCACAGGCAGGGAGCAGCACGTCAGAGGTTACAGCCTGCCTCACCCAGAAAGGAAGGAGAAAGCTGGTGAGCAAGTCTCAGCCCAAACTGTGGGGGAGCACAGGCGTTTTAGGAAGAGACATGGGAGTGGCCCAGCCAAGGTGCAGCCACGCATAGAACTTTTATACGGTGATCATGTTATAAGACAACAGAACACAAAATGCTCATGGTGACCCTTCCAGTCCTGAGTATTTCACTTTTCTGGAACCTTGATTTTGTTTTGTTTTTCACTTTTGGGCCCTGGTCCAAACATAGGTCTTGTTCAGCTACTGTAAACAGCCACAGGAGGTGCTCATTTAAAAAAATGCCTGTGGATTTTTCAGCTTAAAACTAAAAGAAGGAATCCGTTTGCCAAGTGAATGAGCAAAGGAAGGCTGGACTCAACGGCCTCCTGCCAACCTCCTGTCCTCCAGCCCCGAGGATGCATGGATTCACCGCCCTCTGCAGACAAAGTGGGTTGCCGCCCCCTGAAACAAGTGATGGGCTCTAGTTCCCAGTCTCTGCTGGGGAAGTCAGGCTCCGTGACTTCAGTGCTGTACATTATTATGTGTGCCACAAGACGGGTCTATTTTCCCACTCCACCCACAAAGTGAAAATTCAGGGGCCAAGAGAGAGCTGAATCCTAGTAAGTGAGAGTGGGAAATAACTCAGGGCCACCCTAGGATGCAGACAGTGAGGGAAGAGCTCCCAAAAGCATGACTAGCGATTGATCCTGAAAAGTCTTCTGCACACAGGGGCACGGAGCCTACAGAGATGGTGACAGGATACTGTCTGATGTCAGACCAATAATCAATAACTAATGGTATGGAATGCCCAACAGTTCTGGGGTCTCCCAGGATCCCCTTGTCTCTTTCTTTTAAAAATATAACTAGCATAGTTATAACTATATATACAATACTTATATCAGTACTTTCTCAAGAGATTTCACGTGTAATCCATTAAAGTGACCAATACATCTGCTTACAGAGGTTACCGATTATTACAGATCTATGAGCCCTAACATAAAAATTATTAACTGTAATGCTTCTGTCTCTTGTAAATATCTGATCAATGTGTTCCTGACTTGTGCTTTGGTCAAAGTGTGGATTCTGGGAAAATATACGTCTCCCTGTTTCTTTTCATATTTGTGCGTTTCTGAGGGCAGGAGTGATATTGGTTTAACTTACTTTACACAATGTTATTTCCATGCACAAGGCTATATATATACAACCCAATGGCAATGAATGGATGAGTAAATGTGGGTTCAGAAAGGGAGAAAGAACCCTTGAATTAAAGGATAAGAAAAGGCCTCATGGAGGAGATACCACTTGAACTTGGACTTTGTACACAATGACTGGGGCAATCGTAAGAGATTCTCAGAAGAGGGATTGGCAAATAAAAATGACCATAATTCTATCCCCATTTGTTCTTTCATATTTGTTAGCAGTACACTATCTTACTACAAGAACATATAAAATAGTCAAGTACTATTTATATAACTGGGCAACTTGTTTTACTTATGTGGAAAATGAATATATTTGACTTCATTCACCATTAGAATAAAGTGTTTTATTGTAAACATTCAAAAAATACTGGAATCCTTTATGATGTGCCAAATGTGAGACTTTAAGAAAATCTGCAAGTGCCAGTATGGAGGAAGGCATTATTAAAACAGAAAGCAAAAATGCAGTACCTTCTCTGACTCCAGAAGTTTCTCAGGTTGGGTCAAAAAGCAGAAGGAGTTCACGCCTTGAAGGTGCTCCTCAGTCAGGACATCCACCACACCTGGCAGGCTGAGTGCTTCCGACAGATCAATGGACCTGGACGAGAGCACACACAGCAGGGCCCTCAGAGTGGGGTCCTCAGAACAGCACCCAAGCCCCAAAGCAAAGGGGACTGGGCTGAATTGGCATCTAAGACAGGAAGAAGGTAAGGTCAAGTCCTCACCAGACAATTGGGAAAAAATTCCCAAGACAATGATGCCATTAGGTGGAGGGACAAACTGTAGTAAATCCTACAATCAATCCCATTTCACCTCCAATCTGCCCTGAATATCACCAACAAATAGCTTACCCTGCTCCTGCCGTCACTTTTCACTAATGTGATTTACACGAAAAGGCAATTATTAATGTCCATCGGGTAAGAACTTTATCACTTACACAATCTTAGCATGAGCTCTTGAACTTGTTACAAAAGCCAAGAAGAGTTCTCTGTCCACAGCAGGCATGTCATCACAGTAAATGGCTTCGCCGGTGGCATGCTTAATACCAGACAGATGCATGATGGGATGGCCAACTGGGTCTTGAGGAGGCTGCTTTGAGTCTACCTCCTGTTTAATCAATAACCAACATACCATTTCTATAATCATATTATAAACATTTCCTAGAAGATGTTTATTTACATCTAGACCAGAATACTTCTGAAAATGAAAACTATCCCTATTAATAGGACAATAAGATTAGTTCAATAATTCAATAAGAAAAGTGGGATGGATGTATAGCCACAATGTTCTTCGTTTATTTTTCCCCCACTTTATTGACTATAGAGACCACAAACATCTCTACTACAAATTCCATTGTATAAGTAAATGAATATAAATCTTCCTTTCTAGTAATGTAAAATTATGTCATTTTGCTAGCATTCCTTAATTGTTACTATCAAAATTATTTTACTGCTTGTATCTAAGCATGGTGCATATATTTTGCAGGAGAGCACAAGGGCATCATGACTAGGTTTATAGAAAATGTTGAGGGAATGCCTTCAACCAAAGATCCCCTTTTCACCATGTAGAAAGACAGAGGAAAGGAGAGGAAATGTGGCTTGCTGGGAAAGGGACGTGAAGAGAGGGCTTTGAAGCAGCCCAACACGCACCCACCCCACTGACATAGCTCACTGCTTTTCCCCATGACCAAGTGCTCTCAGTAGGTCCCTCCCACTCTCCTTTGAGGAGCTGAAGTGGTGATCAAAGGAAACAATGTATGAGGCCACTAACAGTCACGGTTTTGCATGCTCCGGATAGTAGGGATTGACTGACTCCCTCTGTAAAGTGCCCTCAAAGTGCTGCACTGTGATGCTGTGTTGGGCTTTCAACTTGAACAACATTTGCGTGAAAGATCACCCACATCTATTTTGTTTTCAGTTCTAGAAGATTTCTCCTTCATGAAGATCAAAATTTCAGGTAATTCATAAGCTTAGACACTAAGGAAACATATTTGTACATATCTATAAAGACTCTGGGAGTTTTCTGTGATGTAATACATGTAATTGTAAATAATAAGACACATAGCATTGGGGGGAAAAGCCTTGGAAAACTAAGTCCAACAACATAGTGAGTGTTCTTGACTTAATAAAACCCTCAAGGCAAAGTTTCTTAATATTCAAGAAATACCATGTCAAATATCATCCAGTTTACCAACAGGATGACTTCAGGCGGTATTTTTATGATGTTGTGGCAGAGAATTCCATTTGAAAGTTATGAGGAATTCTGTCCTCTCCGATAGTGAGCTTTCTTCAGGGGAGCTGGAAATAGCTCTTAGAACTTAATGTTTGATCCAATTCTGAAATGTAACTTACAGAAAAACCACTTGGTGAATGAGGATAGGGGAACAAAGCATATTCACATTCAAACAGGAGATATTAGCAGCTCTTTTTAAAAAGCATTACTTCATTTCTAGGACCTGTTTTTTCTGCTCCTCTGAAAATAAAATCATGGCCCTGGCAGAATGAGATGCTGGTTGTTCGACTTCCACGCTGCCAAGGACAGAAGCCTGGCGAGGTAGCCAGTTCATTCACATCCATGGTGTAAGGCCACAGGACCAAACACACAGCCTTCAAGATCAAAACAGACATGTATAAAAACTTACCATTGGTAGCTAGGTTTTAAGTCATAATTATTAATGGATTTTGAAATTTTAATTGCCACTAAAGAAGGCTGTGAGTTCACCAGAAGGGAAGCTCAGGCTAATAAAAAGCTTGAGAATCACTGAGGGGCCAGTGGGAACAGCAGAATGAAGGAGTGACAGCCCAGGCCCTATGAATTAAAAAAAATTTTAAAAGCCACTAACCTGATACTTAACTGCACTCCAGCGATGTCTAGAATGAAGGTCTTCTAAAGCACTCTCGTACTTGTCTGCCAGGCCAGGATAGTGAACAGGGTCCTAAAAAGTGGAACCATCGTAGACATTTAAAATGTGCCCGAGTGGTCTCAGAAGGGAAACCAGCATGGTTCTTAACAAACAGCTTTAATCTGAAACTAACACCTATGAAGGACTCATCCTGTTTGGGACCCCGGAGGTACAGCAGCTCTCTGACCACCAGGACACATGCTCTGCAAGGCCCACCCAAGGAAGAGTGAAATGTGTATCATAGGTCACCGACTTCCAACCTCTCTGTGTTATGATTCTCTCACCTGTAAGTCCTAAATGACTTGAGGACTCAGAAACCAATAAAACAGTAAGATAGAAGCTAAATAAATAAAATGGAAAAGGCATAGAATGCTTAAGCCAGGAAAAAGTCAGAGTCAAAGGCACATCATTACTCATGTGCATAAACCTGGGCTCTGTACCACCCAGCCACCTGGAGAGAAAAGAAAATGCGGAGACTGCATCCCAGCCATAGCTTCTGGGGGCCCAGCAAGAACATGTCTTAGAACTAAAGGAAAGGGGTCATTGAGGTCTTTATCCAAGGATTTAAACAATATAACTAATGGTTATTTTTATGTTAACATTTTTTTGAATGAAAAATTAAAGCCAAGAAAGGCTTTACTGAATAGAAGTTGAATTGAAAGTATGAAATGACAAGGCAGGAAGTGTGGATTTATGTGTATCACTTGATTCACCCAGGAAACCATATTAGTTTGCTGTGAACTGGAGTAGTCTACAATTGGCTTTATTTTTTCTCTTGTGATTACCTGGTGATAATGTATCACTTATACATGATTTCAAGCTTTTATTATCAAAGATAACAAACCGTTTTGGTTCTTCGTTGTTCCCATGTATAACGAAAAGATAACCCCAGAAGCAGTGATAAGAGAGAACTTTGTTCCTTTTATTTCAAGTGATCATACTAATTTCTATTCCACATAAAGAATATTCTTGGCTTCTAGTCAGTTGGTGATACCATGGGATTAATGAGGACAATATGGTCCAAACTCCCTTTGGGTTCAGGAAATTTATTCAGAGAAATTCTTTCAGTCGTGTGCTCCCTAGTCAACAATCTTGCAACTAATAGGTTGTCAAAAAGGGAGACCAGGCAAGAGAACACCTCGATGATTACTGCTACTGCTTTGTACTAGTCTCTAGGCAGTCTTCATCATGCTCCTCTAAGACCCCAAGGACTGTATTAAGCCCTTTTCCTATGATGGCTTATTTTACAATAACCTTGCGGGGTGGCTGCCATCCTAATCATCTTGCAGGTGAGAGAAATAAAGCTGAACCAGAGAAGAAGGCCAAATGCATGAAGGTGACCCTCAACAAGTGGAAAAAGTGCTTTACTGAGGGTAAATATATTCAAATCATTAATAGGTTTTCTGCACACCAGCTAGACAAACACTGGATCAGACACAAAATAACTGAGTAGTGCTAAACAAAATCCTACATGGCTCTGTGCTCTACCTGCAATTCCTGCTCAAGTTTACAAGCCATCAACAGACAGCCCAAAGTGTTCCCAATGTGGGCTTTCTTTTCTGTTCTGCAGCTATTTGGCAGGGGGTTGTTGCCTCGTACAGGAAAAGCTAATACAGGGCCAGTTCCATTTACCATCCTCTTTAAAATCTGTGACACTTCCAGGTAGAACTTGAAGAGGAAGCTGACGATGAGAGTCCTCTTGAATTCCACCTTCCCCCCTGGAGCTGAGCCTGGAAGGGAGACCTCGTCCAGAACCAGCCTGCAAGCCGTCTCCAGCATCTCTTCATTCCAGGGGCTGTGAGGGTTAAAAAGAAGACTGCTGCCTGACAAGACTCTTTCCCTCACAAGCTCAGCAAAGTGTATAAGACAAATAGCTACAACTTAATGCATAAAATAAAGAGTATAAGCTTCTTAGTTAGTCAGCAATCCACGTTCAGACCACTGTCTACCACTCTCAAGTGTCTGGCCCAGGCACACCTCTGCCTCATCTGTAAAAGGGCAAGAATAGTAAAACTCACCTTGTGGAATGGTCATGAGAAAGAAATGACACACTGTGTTAAGTTCTTAGGACCCAGGGATTTTTACTCAATCGAGCTCATGTTTTTAACTATTACTGTCTATAACTTAGGAAGTGGTAACTGATACCTAGCAAGTATAAAAGAAATATTGGCTCAACATCACTAGTCATCAGAGAGATGCAAATTAAAACCACAATAAGATACCACCTCACACCTGTCAGAATGGCAATCATTAACAAATCAACAAACAAGTGTTGGCGAGGATGTGGGGCAAAGGGAACCCTCGTGCACTGTTGGTGGGAATGCAGGCTGGTGCAGCCACTGTGGAAAACAGTATGGGGTTTCCTTAAAAAACTAAAAATGGAACTGCCTTTTGATCCAGCAATTCCACTACTTGGACTATACCCAAAGAATCCTGAAACACCAATTCATAAGAACCTATGTACACCTATGTTCATAGCAGCACTATTTACAATAGCCAAGT
>PVIW01000177.1:530185-577251 GCA_004026585.1 Noctilio leporinus | reverse complement strand
CGACTGGATCAAAAAACTTTGGTACATTTACACAATGGAATACTACATAGCAGAAAGAAAGAAGCAACTCTTACCCTTTGCAACAACATGGATGGAACTGGAGAGTATTATGCTTAGTGAAATAAGCCAGTCAGTGAAGGACAAATACCATATGATCTCACCCGTTACAGGACAATAATGAACAAAACCAACAACAAGCAAAACAGAACCAAATATATGAATACAGTGAATAGGCCTTCAGTGGTCAGGAGGAAGGGGGTTGAGGGGAGGGGGGAGGAAGAGGCAAGGAAGGGGAGCAGTTTAGACAAGAACCTAGTATAAAGGAACATGGACATGGACAACAGGTGGGATTGACTTTGGGGGGAATGGGTGGGTGGGGAGGGGGACAGAAGGGAGCAAAAAGGGGATGAATGTAATACAACAACAATAAAATTAAATTAAAAAAATGAAATATTGGCTATTAGGATTACCTACAGGTAAGCCAAAGCATTTAGCTATTTATGATAAAGCAAACTCCCATTATCTATTTTTCATTTCGGTAAATTATTCTCAGAATAAAAAATGTAAGTGTACTCATTTTGCTTATTGTATCTATGTGCTACTGGGATATGGGCTCTCTCTCTCCCTTTCTCTTTCTCTCTCTCACACACACATACACACAAACTATATGATTCCCACTTCCGAATTCAGTAAAATCAAGACATATGCAAATAATTATAAAATTTAACTGGAATTCCATACCATTAAATAAAAAAGTAGTAAGCATTTTCCCTCTTGTAATTGCATTAAAAAAATGCTGCTCTGTCACTTGGAGCCTATAACATACCTTCCGATGAGCTTCTGGCAGGAATTCTTTGCACAGACGGTGGTTGGACCAACGCCTCCATATGAGATGGATAACTCTCTAATGATGTCACCTCCTTCTCCAAAAAAGACTCTCATTCCTGAATTGACTATCGCGAGTGCATTCTGTTGCCTCTGGGCTTGTCGGAAGGCTGACACAAACTCCCACTGGAAGCAAAAGGTACGCGGCACATGTAGAAACACACCGAGTTTCTAGGCAGTTTATGTACGTTGCCTCATACCTCCTTGTCACATTCTGTTAGGAGCTGAATTGTGTCCTCCCAAAGTTGATGTCCTAACTCCCAGGACCTGAGAAGGTAGCTACATTTGGAGATAGAATCTTTAAAGAGGCAATTCCATTCAAATGAGGTAGCGTGAACACTAATCCTACATGGTGGTGTCCTCATGAGAAAAGAAAATTTGGACACATGCATAAACTGAGAAAAGACCATGTGAGGGCACAGGGAGGAGATGGTCATTTACAAGCCAAGGACAGAGGCCTTGGAAGAAACTAACCCTGTTGACGCCTTGCTAACAGATTTCTAGCCTCCAGAACTGGGAGATAGTAAATGACCCACTCTGTGGCACTTTGTTATGGTAGCTCTAACAGACCAATGCACCCTCCAAGGCAGGCTTGATTATTCCCTTTTTAAAGATGAGGAAGCTAAGGCTTGGAGTAAGTCAGTAATTAGTTCTGGGTCACAGTAGATCTTGAAAACAGGATTCAATCTTGAGTCTAACTCCAAAGACCTTTCCCCCCAGCTATGTTCTATTGAAAATGCATTTTTTTAAAGCCTCTTTCCAACACCAAGATTTAGATAGAAATATATTTTTGTCTTTTCTCCCTCTTTATTAAATTTATTGGAATGACAATAGTTAATAAAATATATAGGTTTCAGGTGCACAATTCTATAATACATCAAATCTTATTCAGGGGAAAGCCTCAGGGCACCAAGGGTTTGAAAAAATTAAAGTAACATTAGAGTTTGGGGTTGGGGGAGTAAGAGAGAGAGAGAGAGGGAGAGAGAGAGAGAGAGAGAGGGGCAGAGACAAAGATCTCTTGATTTCAGGAATGATAGAAGATTGCATAACGCAAAGAAAAAGTAACTACAGTAGTCACCATAGATGTTAGCAACCTCAGCATAGTATTTAATTTTTCTTTCCTTAAGTTAAGAACTTCTACCTTTTCACTTAAAAGACGCACTTCACAGCTTCTCTTTGGCATATCCAAGTTGCCAGCACCACTACTCTTAGGTTTCAGGGCTATCATTAAGTAAAATAAGGGTTCCTTGAACACAAGCACTGTAATACCACCATGGTTGAACTGACGACCTGGACCGCTTCTAAGTGACTAACCCGGCAGGGAACGTAAATAGCGTGGATACACTGGACAAAGGGGTGATTCACGTCCTGGACATAATAGAGTGAGAGGGTGCAAGGTTTCATCATCTGCTCGGAACAACATGCAATTTACAACTTATGATGGTCTATTTCTAGAATTTTCCATTTAATATGTTCCGGCCATGGCTAACCATGTGTAATTAAATTAAAACTGAGGAAATGAAACCGCAGATAAGAAACTACTGTATTCGCCAGTTCTCGTAATCTCTCCTGTAAACACTGCACCCCTTTTCTTAATCCACTATGTGTTGGAATTAACAAACTACAGGCTTACAAGTAAAACCAAAAAGTTGAAAGAGGTGAGGGGATGAAGAAGTACAAATCGGTAGTTACAGAAGAGCCATGGGGCTGTAAGGTACAGTATAGGAAATGGAGTGGCTGAAGAATTTATATGCATAGGACAGGAACAATGGTGTGGGGATTGCCTGAGGGTGTGGGGGGTGTTGCATGGAGGAGGGCGTAGGGGGAAAAATTTGGGACAACTGTCATAGCATAATTAATAAATTATTATTAAAAAAGAAAAAAAGAAGAAAGGACCATGCTCACTTTCCTGGAGTAGGGGATGTTCACGGAGATCAAGATTTCTTCAGGTTTCAGATCCGCACTGGGGCACTTCCTGAGAAACTGCTCATTTAACGGAATCTGTCGTTCTCCTCCTGTGGAGAGAAATGGCCCTTGCTGGAACCTGTACTATTGAACAATCAAACCCCCTGACCAGGGAAATGCCAAATACCTGAGGAAACTGATTGTTTGGGAAAAGAAGTGATTTTCCTACGCTCAACAAATCTTTCGCCCTATAATAGCATCTTTTTCCTTTCTTTCTTAATTCGCTTATAAATACAAATATGTAGCAGAGTAGCCCAGAGGTCAGGAAGAACAGGACCTCAGCAATTTTCTTTCTGAACCGCACAATTCATTTTGAGCTTTGCGAATAGAAGTAGATATTAATACCCCTTTTGATATTCCAATCAAGTCATTCAATAAACATTTCTTGTTTATAATTGGGACCCCTACTAGCTATAGTAATGAATAAAAAATTGTCTTTAATGAATTTTGATACTAGTGAGGTGATACCTTGTTTATATCTTTTTCAGCACATTAAAAATGCCTGTTCTTTCTTTCTTTTTTTTTTTTTTAAAGATTTTATTTCATTATTTTCAGAAAGAGGGGAAGGGAGGGAGGCAGAGAGGGAGAGAGACATCAATGTAAGGTTGCTTTTCACCTGCCTCCAGCCACAGACCTGATTGGAGACCTGGTTTGCAACCTTGTTATGTGCCCTGGCTGGGGAATCGAACCTGCAACTTTTGGGTTCGCAGGCCGGCGCCTTAACCACTGTGCTACCAGCCAGGGCTGTGTTCTTTCTTTAATCAATTTATTTTGGGGAGGAACTGTTTAAAGCTCTAATGAAATAAGAGTTTGGGATAAAAGCTGAGAAGCTTTTGATTTTTATATTCCTATCACAAACCTCTCTTTCAATATATAATTTTTAAAGGGATGCTACATAAATTGATCATTCTGAATGCAAGTCTTACTCCTTAGTATAATTTTGTGGTTTCAATGATATGAAGAGTAGGTATTTGACAATGCAGAAAATAGAAAGCTAGTCTCTACATTAAAATTTTTTAAAATCCATATTTATAGAGAACCAATTAGAGTTTCCTAATAATTGTTGACCAAGGTGGAATCAGAAATAAAAAGTCCTGAACTTAGTTTCAAAAACAAAGCTTAAGTAACTAAGGATAAAAGTAAACCATTGTACAACAGGAAAAGGTCTGGAGGCATCCACCCTTGAGAAACTAAGTGTGAGTACACAGCATAACATGGGTGCCAGCACATTCCTGAACCACCTGGGGAATGTCTTCAACAAAGGGCTCAATTGTTCTCAACAGGCCTCTTGTTTTCTCCACTGCTTGGATCACATCTGGACACTACCAACCCAAATGTGGTCAATGTCGGGTGATCTGCATGGGAGAATATCTAGCACTGGTCTTCAAAAAGAAAGAGATGAAGACATTGGAAGTGCATTGAATTAGGGCCAGACTGACCAAATTCTTAGCATCCAGAAAGGCAGAGAGAATTATTAACGGAATAAAGAGCAGTCATTTTAAAAACTGGACTTCCTGCATCCCCAGAGAGACAAAGGGTGGAGGAGGAGATTTAGTGGCCCCCAGGAAGGAGCTGTCACTTACCCTTGGATAGCAGATTGAGGGTACAGTTGCCCACAGCCAGGATGGGGTTTAGATCTGAATCAAGATGTCTGCTCACAATGTGGCCTCCTAAAGACTTTTGAAAACAATGAGTTATTTTCACTCCAGTTGCATAATTATAAAAACACAAGAGATAAATTAAGAATTAATCAAAGCTTTGGAGAGCTACCTTTTTGTCTGTTCTAAGAAAAAGAAAATGCTATGAGTTGTCAGGGACAGTCATTCAAACAATACACACCAGTTTACTGTCATCAAATACATACAGCCATGTTCCTGATCTGGGATCCAGCCAAAGTTCCAAGATGCTTCAGGAGAGCCTGGTATATTTGTGTCTTCTCCTCTGGGAGCTTCAGGATTGCATCGGCCAGGATGTCCCTCACCTGAGCCAGGCTGAGGCCGGCACCTAAGATCAACCCTGAAATAAAATCATTTATAAATAATATGATGTGATCACTGCTGACCTGGAAAAGTTCAGTAGTTTTCAGATTACAGATTCAGGATCTTTATGCTGGATTCATGCTGCCCTGTTCATTTGTGGTGATAGTGGTATTGGTGATGAAAGTGGTGTTGGTAATGGGAGTGGTGCTGGTGATGGGAGTGGTGCTGGTGATGAGCGTGGTGCTGGTGATGGGATTGGTGCTGATGATGGGAGTGGTGTTGGTGATGGGAGTGGTATTGGTGATGAAGGAGTTGGTGATGGGAGTGGTGCTGGTGATGGGAGTGGTGCTGGTGATGGGAGTGGTGCTGGTGATGGGGGTGGTGCTGGTGAAAGGAGTGGTGTTGGTGATGAAGGTATTGGTGATGGAAGTGATGTTGGTGATGGTGGTTGTGATGGCAGCTAAATGTTTTGAACACTCACTGTGTCAAGCACTATATTGAATGCTTCACAGAATCCCCTTGGATCCTAACAAGCTTTTGAGATATTATTAGCTCTATTTCACAGATTAAGAAACTTAGACTCAGTTAAGTAACTTTACTAAGTTTTTCCAGCTAACATGTGACATAGTCAAGAATTAAACTCCTGAGCCAGACTCCAATCTCACACTCATATTGCTTCTCATCATTGCCATTAAGTCAATTTCCTTTAGCAGAATGAGAAAGAAAATAAGTCTGTAAGCTGCTTAATACATAAATTTTGCTTATTACAGTGATTCTGGGGAGCAAAAACTGTGTTATATTCATCCTTATCTTCTGTGTGGCACTTAGCATAGTGCTCTTTATTTTTATTTTTAAAAGATTTTATTTATTATTTTTAGAGAGAAGGAAGGGAAGGAGGAAGAGAGGAAGAGAAACATCAATGTATGGTTGGCTTTTGCATGCCTCCAGCTGGGGACTTGGCTGGAGACCTGGCTGGAGACCTGGCTGGAGACCTGGCTTGCAATCCAGGCAAGTGCCCTTACTGGGACTTAAACTAATGACCTTTTGGTTCACAGGGTGATACTCAATCCACTGACTGAGCTAGGGCTTATTTATTTATTTATTAATAAAAATTTTATTTTTAAAAGGTTTTACTTCTGAAAGACTTTATCCCTTTATTGAATAGTTGTTACATTTCTACAATATGGCACACATAGAAAGTTATTCAGTAAAAATCTGACTACTTAAGATATTAGTATCTCATATAATTATAGAGAATCCTTTCTTGATCTTCCTCCAGAATGCTATCATTCTAATGAGTAGAGAATCTCCCTATATGTTATAATTGGGAATAATTATTTTTTCTGGTTATCTGCTGGGCAAACAAAATTAATTAATGCATTTTAACTAAGAAAACCGGGACCTTGAGAACTCACCGTTATATGCATAGTTTACAACATTCAGTTCTTCAATTCTATCAGGAGAAATTATAACTGGGTGAAAAACACCTTTAAATTTCACTTCAGGCCCTGAAGGGTTAGAAAAACAAACAAACCAAGATTAGGATAAGGGGGTGCTAAATGACTTGTTAATTTTGAAATTATTATTAAAAACTGGTATCTTTAAATGTATAAACACTGCAAATCTTTCTACTGGTCTTTTCATTGCCACATCATACATCAACAGAGGAAATAGCCAAATGAATCCTCATGGCACTGGAGGGCCCTTTGGACACGTAAACATTAAAACTTGGCTGGTGAATTCAACTCGTGGCGTACTCAAAATTCCCATGGGGAGGACGCTAGGAGACTCTTCAAAGAAACAGGCAGTGAAACTGAGTTTATAACAGATACAGTAAAGGACCCTGGAACTGCAGCATACACCGACTGAGATACCACTGAGAGAGAAAACGAAGAACCATTTCAGATACAAGTCCAGATCAGTCTCCACAGGGTAAGACGGGGCAGCTGTCACAGAACTGCTGCTCCTGCTTTGTGGTGAAGCAGGCCTCTTGGTGCAACTCTGTGCACCACTCCAAATGGGGACAATAGGAAGCGACTTCTGCAACTGACGTTGTGAAAGTCTTTCCAGCAATTCGGAGGAAGTCAGAAGGAAATCAAGCTGATTTTCCTGAGACATGCATGTATGAGGTTCTTTCCCCCAAATGCACTTCTCCTAAGTTTCCTCATAAGAGGGCCCTGGGGTTCTGCATACCTGTAGAGGTGTTTCCCATGATGACAGGGGCCTGCGGATACTTGACTTTCGCTTCTAGAAGTTCCTTCAGGGTCAATGGGGAAATCCACGTCATTCTATCACCATCAAAAATTCTGGTCCTTTGTGGTTGTTTGTCAGCCATTGTCTGTTGAAAACCCAGTAGGAATTTGAGATTATTTTATGACAATATTTTCACCTGTTTTTGCTCTATCTTTGTAGGAACAGAGACAGGAAATAGATATTAAAAAAAAAAATGACGTAGAAGTACAGCTTCACTAGGAATCAGAATAAAAATATGCCAAAACATTTATGGAAGAATAAACTTTCTGCTTTCAGTAGAAAACATATGTAAATTTGCAAATGTTGTGATATCATTTCATAACATTTTTTATAGATACTAAGTGCTGCTTCTGATATCCAACTGTCTCCTCAAGATGACTACATGCTTGCTCCCCCAAACTCTTTATAGATCTCGAACTAAGGATGACAGGTAGATGTCACCTGTTTGCCAATCAGCTTTTCAGAGGATCTACAAGCAAATATGCTTCCTGCCATCACCATGAATTTCCCTAGGACTAATTCAACTTTGCCTTAACTTACCATTAGCTCCGGAGGAAAAATCAATTCTTGAGTTGGATCCAAAGGCAGAAACTCCTCTTCTGAGAAAAGCTTTTGATTTGTCTTAAAAAGAGAAAGTACCAAAAGTTATAGTTATCAGACAACGCTAACTACTGTACTTAAAATCCTTTGTGGAATGAGGTCAGAAGAAGAGAGATACACAGTAGGCAGACAAACAAAAGAACTGACCAGCCATAATCCCTGTGCTCTAAGTCAAGGGCTCTAACAAAGGCCTGGTCCTTAGCAATTAGTGCATCTGTGAGCCTCTGAAGCCCTGCTCTCTCTCAACATTTTCTGTGGTGTCTAGGGAAAGCAGAGGAGGCAGGCAGGAGCACCAGACCCAGCTGAGAACAAGAACATTTCTCTGAGTTCCCACCTGTTTTTTTATCTCCCTAAAAAATCTCCATTTTGGTTCTGGTCCTTGGAAAAAGATTTGAAGGAGGCTTATTAAAAACTAAGAAACACTAAGGTATCACTGTACTTTGAACAAGAATATCTGGAATGAGGAATGAAGTTATTGGGATAATTTTTGGGGGGCGGGGGGGTAGGAGTGAGAATGGGAGAGGAGACATATGTTACATTGATTTAACTTGGGCAGGCATTTATCCTTCCTAAGTCAGGGGGTCTCTGATTATGTCCTGAGAAATCCTTATAAAAAATTTATATTTCACTGACCTCATTTTCTTTCTCAAATTCTGGTAATTCATTTATTCCTTGATTCAAACAGCAAACCCCATTTTCTTTACTTTGACAGCAGCCAGAAGTCTAGTGGGTGAAAAAAAGCAAATAACAAGAATTTATTCTGATTCTACTAAGAATTTTTTCAGCTTTATTGAAGCATAATTGATAAATAAAATCATGTACATTTACAGTACGAGGTCTGTCCAGAAAGTATCAAGCCAACATGAATATAATGAAAACATTACATGGCTTGATACTTTCAGGACAGACCTCGTATACAATGTGATGATTAGACATACGTACATTCTGTTAAATAATTACCACAGTCAGGTTGATTAACATATTTATTACCTCACATAATTACCATTGTTTGTGGATGTGGAGGGATGAGAGCACTTAAGGTCTATTCTCAGAAAATTTCAAGTGCATGATACAGTATTACTAATTATTGTCACCATATTTTAAAGATCTGGCACATAGCAATCCATATAAACAATGGCTTGTTTTTAATATTGATATTTAATATTTTATTAATAATAAATGTTAACAGTATTGTCACTCTGCTCTTAGTTATGAGGTACTGATTTTATAGCTCAACTTCCAAAGGGTAATCTATGACACTCATTTTAAGGTTGTTTGTCCATCTATTTATTCAACAAATATTGATCTTACCTATTACAGGACACTAATGAACAAAACAAAACAAACAAGCAAAACAGACCCAGAGACATGAATACAAGGAACAGACTTTCAGTGGGCAGAGGGGAGGGGAGGGGGCGGGCGGAGAAGGAGGCAAAGAAGGGGAGCAGTTTAGTCAAGGAACTAGCATGGATGACCCATGGTCACGGACAACAGGTGGGATTGACTTTAGGGGGGAATGGGAGGGGGAAGGGGAGAGCAGGGGGAAAATGGGATGAATGTAATACAACAACAATAAAATAAAATAAAATAAAATAAAACCCCAAATTCTGATTGAGTGGTTATTTAATCAGTGCATGGTGATCAACCCTAGAGATACATGGTCTCTACTGTCAAGCAGAGCAAAATCTGATGAACAGACAGAGGAGCAAATGGGCACGTGAGCAACACTAGGACAAGGTCATGCACAAGAGGGCTGCGGGAACACCAGGACAGGGCATCTGACTCAGGAACAATGACCCACAGCCCATATCAAAGTGCTTAGGTGTTTCTTACATGACTATCAGGGAAAGTCCAGTGAATGAGGGTGAGCGTCCTGCCCAAGATGAGATAACAAACAACAGTTACAGGCTTTGAGATAAGAATAGTCCTGAATCAGTACAAACGGCTGTTCTCCTAATCACGTGTGACAACCCCTACTGTTTGGTTTCAGTGGGGAAAAATGTACTCAATACGTTTCTTTCTACTCACGTTACAGAAGGTCTTGCATGCATCAATTATGGGTCTGTATCCAGTGCAACGGCACAGGTTACCTAAAGGAGAAAACCCCAGCTCTGTTAATCAAGGCTAAAGAGAGGTACAGACTGTCAAACGCACGATGGACATAAGGACCCCTCCTGGAAGGAAGCCCTATTTGGTTGACATTTCAGTGCACCAAATCTACAAAGGCAGAATTGTTTCATCGGTAACTTGGGATATTTGATTGATGAATGAAGTTATCGCAAAGAGCAAATGAAGTAATCTTTACGTAGCATTGAATACAGTATGTGGCACACAGTAGGTGTCCAATATCAGTGTTCATCATTATTATAATTATTTAAAAATAAAAGCACGTGCACATAGCACCTACCACCAAGGGCATCAGTCAGCTGATCCAGAGTGGGCTGTGCATGGTTCCTGAGCAGCGTATACAAGGACATCACCATTCCAGGGGTGCAGAACCCACACTGGGTGCCGTGGCACTTGGCAATCCTCTCCTGGAAGCACAAAAATGTTAGACCTGCAGAATCTTGGCCTCCGTCCCAGACCTACTGAATCACAACCGGCATTAACAAGAGGACCAGGCAGAGCGTGTGCACATTCAAGTTGGAGACAAGGCCCCAGAAAATGTTTTTCATCCCAGCTGGGTACCCCCCTTTCTTGGGCCAAATGGCCATGATTACTGGCCTTCCCCAGCTTTGGCACTCCATTCAGGCTTTTCAGTTTTCTGACTCACCAGGGGGAGTTGAAACATTTCCAAAAGCAGTACCCAGGGTCAACTGACTGAGGATCCCCAGGGGTACAACACAGACATATATTTTTTAAAGATTCCCAGGTGGTTTTGATTTGTAGTCCTGAGTGGGAGTCGCTGACATAAAGGTTACTTCCTGGAAGTCTTTCAGAGAAATGAACTGAGTTATACTCAGGTTAAGCGGGGGAAAAACCCGAAGAACAGTAACAAAACAATCTCCATGTATTTCCCAATCCCTTTATCTGCCCACTACAATCCTAACCCTTTAGCACATAGAAGTCTGTTTACAAAGCAAAGCGACCAGTGCTAATCCTACAAACAGTCAAGAAGGAAACATTGTCTTTATTTTTCTTCCAACCCTTGCTCGCCCCTAGCGTGTTCTCTTTGGAATCGAACTTCAAAGATGCAACTCCATTTTGGAAGCTGTCTTCTAGCTAAATTGCAACCAGGAGCTTCACAGCAGTCACTAAATGAAAGTGTGCTTTCGTGCCTGCAAACAGCAAAGGCTCACCTGCGAATCCGGGCGGAATTCACTCCCTCTAGGTAATGAGTTTCATAAAACATAAACAGAACCCGAGATTGCTTCAAGTCCAGAGAATTTGAAGTCTGGCCATTTTCTAGGTCACCCCAACCTTTTCCCTCTTCAGCCCTCTCCTCAAAAGTGACCCTCATCAACTTAGATAAAAACAGAACTGTTATGGCAAATGTATAAATAACAGAAAGATCTAGGAGTTACAGGTGCCTTTTCCCTTGAGGCAAAGTTCTAAGAAGGCGCTGCCTTAGAAGAAAAGCCTCCAAATTCATGGACAATTCCTATCATCTGTCTTCTAAACAAGCCCTACATGTAATGAATCTTTTGAGTAGCTGAGAGTTTCATTCAGCTTTAAACTCATGCTCTTTTCCACTTCATTAAAAGAAAATACAGTTGTATTTCTCAATGCACATGGCTCTCATTTCTTTGTAACGCTGGAAGATGTAAGGTGGATAATAAATAGGTCCCATCTAATCGGCACACAAAAAACAAACCCAATGATGGCAGGCTCATTGTTATTGTTGTTTGTTTATTTTTAGAGAAAGTCCTCTAATCTTTGGAAGGCATCTTTCCAGGAAGTCAGGCACAAAACATCTACACAGCCTAGGTTTCACTTTCGGTCCCCAGCTTGATTTCATCTATCTGTTGGCTGACCAAGCAGGAGGGCCCAGACTAGTCTACTGTGTTCATCTCTGACGCTCACCATGACATGAATGGTTCTCAAAGCCCAGAAATCCTATGAAGGAGAGGCCCACCCTCACCTGAACAGGATGAATCCTGGTCTTGGTGCTTCCTATGCCTTCTACTGTAGTGATGGCAGCACCGTACACGGAACAGATGGGGACCATACAGGCGTTGGCTGGGTAATGCCTTCAGGATGCAAAAGAAAAGCGCAAGTTGCATTGTATCCAATGGGAAAGGGGACCAAACAGTCACTGAGCACCTCCAAAACGGAAGGCTTTGTCTCATGTCCCAGGCTTTTTATCCTTACACCTTTGCATTTTATCCTTAGCTCATGTGCATTTGACAAAAGTAGAATCTGAGGGTCAGAGGGACTTGCTCAGGCACACAGCTGGAGTGTCAGAGATGGGAGTTAATTAGACCTCCAAATTCTAACTCCAGAACAGTTTCTGCTAACTTTGTTTTTGTTCTCTTGAATGAGGGCTGACACGCTCCTCTCTAGAGCATACTCCATCTTCTAGGCAGATGCTGAGCCCGGGATTGGTTGGGGAATAAAGTGAATCTGAAACTGTGCTTCAGAAGAAGAAATCGGGTGTGGGATACAGGACTCATCAGTCCCACAAAGCTACCGCTCAAAAATGACTCCTAACGTGTTTGCACGCACCAAACAGAATGACAAATGAAATGGCCAATAAATACATGAAACATGTTCAACTTCAAAATAACCAATAGAGATTCAAATTAAGCAATGAGAAATACCATTTTTACCAAGGACAATTATAAAGATTTTAGAAGTTGTAATTTGTGTTATTACCAAAGTCTGGAAAAATGAAACTCATGTACTGTTGAATAAAAATGCAAATTGATATGGCTCTTCTGGGAGCCATTTCACAAATACACACATCATTGGTACATTGTTTATAATGATGGACAACTAAAACCAATCTATTTGGGGGTTGATTTTGGTGCACTCAAGCAATGAAATATACACAACAATTAAAATTATATTTATTATTTTCAAAAGACTTCATGAGGAATTAAGCAAAATATACAGGTTTCTAAGCAGTCATATGCAGTATGTTTCTACATGTACACACACAAAAGAAAGATCAAAAAGATATTAGTCACTTATAAATAAATTAAATGTTTGTTGAGTGGCTCCTATATACTAGGAAGAGTTTCAGATGCTAGGATTCATTGGATAAAGCCCATTTTGCGTAAAGTGAGTATTTTAGTGAAGGGAAGATAGATAATACCTGTATACACAGATGACACATACATACATACATAAATTGAGATGGCGAGAACTGCTATGAATAAATTAATATAGGCTAAAGGAATTGGGAATTGCAGAGATAAGGTGGGGATTGTTATTAAGAGGTGATCAGGGAGGGCTGAGAATGTAATGTTTTGCTGAAACCTGAATGAGTTGAGGGAACCAGACATGAAAAGTTGTAGAGGAAATCATTCCAGGAAGAGGGACAACACATGTACAGACCCTGGGGCAGAAATGAGCTTGGGATGTTTAAGGGCAGAATGAGGGCCAGAAAGAAGGCCAGCCAGGGGGAGTGATGGGATTAAAGGCTAAGAGGTAGGAACAAGGTAGGTAATGGCAAAGGACAGGAGGGACAGAGTTTGAATACTGATTCAAAGGCAATAGATCAGATGTAGAGAGTTGTAAGAGACTTTTCACTCTCTAAAATCCTTAACAAGTCATATAAGCTTTATAGTCATAGTTAAAAAATACTCACCAGATGCATAGTATGTTAAGTACAAGCCTTTTATAAGAGAGAAAACATACAGCTATTCTCATCTCTAACTGAAATGGACAGAGAAGGAGGAATCTGCTTTAGTTAGACAAGGGTAAGAAGGAACCAGACCAAGTTACAACAAACTTTCAATAGCTGCACATGGACTGATGCAACAAATTAAAATACAAACCCGGTCTCATTATTCCCAAACTCTTCCCCACCAGACATCACTAAATGCTGAGGGCAGGGCGGGGGTGCTGAAGGAAACCCTCCAGGCAAACTGGCCCTTAGACAAGGAAGGCTTGGGGACAGCAGGAGAGCAGAGAGACAACTATGGGCAGTCAGGCTGCACGGAGTATAGGGCAGTTGCCACCCCTCAGGGGCTAAAGACAGGTGGCATTGCTGCAGGAGATCTCCCGAAGCATAGAAAGTAAGACAGGAGAGCAAGGAGAACTCCCCAGTGACCAAAAAAGTGGGCGGCCAGGCTCTAAATCTGGGAGAGATGTCCCAGAGTTGAGGAAGCGGACGGCTAGGCAGCAAAACACAGAAGGATCTCTGAAGTCTCCCCATTGTTCAGATCCTTCGCCCTCATCTGAGATCTGTGAAATGATGTAACATGGTCTAACACACGCATAACTGGAGTCCCAAAAAGTGGGTGGAGCAAGGGAGAGTGAGAGAAAAATGAATAAATGTTTGAAGAGATGATGGCTTAAGAAGTTTCCAAAGCTGATAGAAGACATAGACCACTAACCCACAGGTCCAAGAAACTTGGCGAATGTGAAAAAGAAGAAATACCAAACATGAAAGAGAAGAGGTTAAATGTAATGGTAAGCTATTGGTGATTTTTTAGTAGCGGAGTGTTGTGATCTGACTTATGCTGAGTGATGCAAGGAGAATGCACTAGATGGGGGCAAGGAGATCATCAGCAGGAGTAATGTAAGGATGTGACTATGACCTTTTCCTTCCTTGCCATTTCAGCACAGGGAGTCAGGCAGCCTTTTAACTTTCAACAGGCTTCTCTAACTACACATTATCCTCACTGATGGCACATTTTAAATAATCCATTCACGTTCCTGAGATAATATTTGTCCTGTTCCTCATGGTACCTAGTACAGTTTTGGTCACATAGTAGGTGCTCAATGCATATTTACCAAATAAAGGAAGAGATCAGGGTTTAAAACTACAACAATTCAACCGCATCTGCATTTTGCTGCAAGGTACCTTATCTTCTTGGTAACCGGGTTATACCGTGATATCATCACCGTGCAGGCTCCACAGCCGCCCCCTCCGCAGCCATACTTAGTTCCTGTGAGTCGGACTGGGAAAAGCACAGTTAAGGATAATGTGTTTTCCATACTTCTCTTCCCAGAATAACATGAGTTCAGAATACAATATTATATCGAAGACCTAACTATATAGTTCAATTAATACGTAATTATCAGATGATATATGTATGTCTTAGCTGCTATTACTTAGAATCTTGTAAATTCTTCCTTTCCATTCGTGTGTTATATCTAGTCTCCTCCCTCTCAACACAATTGCACTTTAGGTTGCCAAAAATTGGGCCAGACTAAGAAACAGAAGAGTCTATATAATCAAAGCCTGAAGTATTTGAAAGCATGAGTACATTGCACATTTGTTCTCAACCTTATCTGTGTCTTTGATGACATACAAAGTAAGATGTCAGCTTGTAAAAAATTCTTGAAATAGTTCTGTCATGTAATCCATGTTGGCCGTATTTCTCAATCCTTGGTGGCAGAAACTGCTTGTAGTTCCCCAACATCTGCTTATTCTTCCTTGGGAATGGAACCCTCCACGTTTAGCTCTATACTTGTTTTCCCAGAATAAAAAAATTATTTTCCAAGCCTCCTTTGTAGCTAGACGGGGTCATTAACAAGGGTGGCCAATGGAATGTAGGTGTAGGTGTTGTGTATGACTTCCAGGAGTGAAATGTCCTCAAAAGGGGAAGGGTGCCTGCTTCTTCCTCCCCTACTTCTCCCTATTTGCTGAATTCAGATATGAAGGCTAGACCTCAGTAGTCATCACCGACCATGAGAGAGAAGTTGCATGCTGAAGGGGGTGGAGCAGCAAGATATAAGGAACTTGGTTTCCTGATTACATTGTGACACTGCTTTACAAGCCCAGATCTACCTACCTTTGTGATTCCTTTATGTGAGTATGAAATTCATGAAGACACACTTCCTTCAACAGGGAGGGTAACTGACCGGAGACCCAGTCACTGCCTGAATTCCATCACTCTGGTTGTTGCTGGCTCCCTCCCTATTTCCTCCACTCAGGAATTTCTTTTAATAAGACTCTTGCACACTTAATCCCATTTTTTGGCCTCTGATTCCCTGAGAACCTGGACTAATGCAGTGAGAAAGGAATAAACATCTCTCCTCTATCTTGTTTATTGCTGTTGGGGATTTTCTTTTACTCACTAGAGAGCCAAATCTGAAACAGTGTACATTACTACCATAGATAACCAGGAAATCAATGTTTATTGCTTTTATGTCCAGAGATCTTGAATGACTTCCAGAAGATAGTTATTGAGGGAATTTCGCTCTCTAGGAGGAAAAAAATGTATACACTCTCATTGTCACATAATTTCATATATAATTTAATAGGTTCTACAGAACCCTGGAAGACCACTGGAGTTCGTATCTAGCAGGCTAAGAATTCATTCCTTACATGACTTATATGTAGAAAGTTTTCCTAAGGCAACATTCTTAGGTTTAATTTCTCCATTCTTCTTTTACTTTCATTTCAGGAGATTTCTGTGCTCTCTTTTTCTTATGGGCATGATCATTAGTCCTCAAAGACAGAATGTCAATATTGTGATTCTTAACTCTAAATGATGCTTAATTAAGCCCTTTTAACATCCATTGTTTTCATTTTCATTCCTAGCTTCTCCACTTATAAAATACTACATTAAATGCTAAAACAGAGATTGGAAAGAACTTGGTTCTTCTGACAGCCACAATTGTGCACTGCCTACAAAACTAAGATGTAGGACTTCCTCAAAGAAGAACATAAAACCGTAAAAGTAGAGAATATGATTCAGTGTCTCTAAAAAGATATTTGAAATATCACTTGATGGGGATGTCAGAGCCCCCCTCCCCCTACAAACACAAAGCAAAGGAAAGGATACGCTTCTTTCTCAAATATGGTAACAGCATTGTTTCAGGATCAACATTTTTTTCTATTACCTGTACCAGAAGGAAAAAAAAAGTTATGTATACAAATTTGGGAGAGCTAATGTCATTTTTTATTTGCAGGCTTATGTTAATTTGATGAGCCCTGGTTGGTGTGGCTCAGTGGGCTGGCGCCAGCTTGTGAACCCAAAGGTCACTGGTTAGATTCCCTAGTCAGGGCACATAACCAGGTCACAAGCCAGGTCTCCAGCCAGGTCCTCAGCTGGAGGCAGGTGAAAGGCAATATACACTGATGCTTCTCTCCCTTTCTTCCTCCCTCCCTGAAAATATCTTCTCTCTGAAAATAATGAATAAGATATTTTTTAAAAATCTGATGAAAGTGCACATCAATTAACTCATTTTTACATTTGTAACTTGACTTAATGTTTAAGGAACATCCATGATACATAAACACCTTGCTTTAGTGTAAAGCCTATTCTTCAAAGAGAACATACAATGGCTAATAAGCATATGAAAAAATGTTCAACATCACTAATCATAAAAAATGTAAATTAAAACCACAACGAGATGTCACCTCACACCTACCCAAATGGCTACTATCAATAATAAATCAACAAACAACAAGTGCTGACAAAGATGTGGGAAAAAGCCAACTCTCATGCCCTGTTGGTGGGAATGCAGACTAGTGCAGCTACTGTGGAAAACAGTATGGAATTTCCTAAAAAAATTAAAAATGGAACTGCCTTTTGACCCAGCAATCCCACTTCTGGGAATATATCCTAAGAATTCTAAAATACCAGTTAAAGAATATATGCGCCCTTCTGTTCATAGAAGCATTATTTATAGTAGCCAAGATCATAAACAGCCTAAGTGCCTGCCAGTAGATGAGTAGATAAAAAAGCTGTGGTACATTTACACAACAGAATATACATGGCCAGAAAAAAAAAGAAGGAAATCTTACCTTTTGCAAAAGCATGGATGGACCTGGAAGTTACTATGCTATGTGAAAGAAGGCATTCAAAAAAAGACAAATACTATATGATGTCACTTACATGTGGAATCTAATGAACAAAATAAATTGACAAACAAAATAGAAACAGAGGCATGGGTAATGGAAAAGACTGACAGTTGTCAGAGGGAAGGAGGAATGGGTGGCCTGGTTGAAGAAAAATGAAAGGATCAGTTAAAGAACACATATGCATAAGTCTGCACAATTCATAGACAAAGTGATGGCCAGAGGAAAGGGAGGGGTGAAGGCTGAGTAGAGGAGAGATAAAGGGGGAGAAATGGGGACATCTGTAATAGTGTCAACAATAAAAATAAAGAAAAAATATTAAAAAAAAATTAAAGTCTAAACCCTCCACCATTTTGTCACTGTCCTTGGTCCTGAATCATAACTTCACTGTTCTCTTGGACAGTGGTTGTTTCTACTAATAGGAACATTAGTGATTCCTGTCCAGTTTCTCCAAGAAGTCTAAAGCAGGTAAAGGAAAAGATATTGGTAGAAAAGAAAGAGTAAGGGAGGGAGGGGGAGAGAAAGAAAGAGGGAGAGGTTGAAAGAGATTGAGAGAGGGAGAGAGAGAAAAGGAAAGAAGAGAAGGGAAGGTCAAGGATGGGAAGGGAAGAGAAGAGAAGAGAAGAGGGAGATACTGCTGGAATAGAATGGCCTCTGAGAAACTGGTATAGCTTTTTTATTTTTATTTATTTATTAAAATATTTTATTTATTATTTTTCAGAGAGAGGGAAAGGAAGAGAGGCAGAGAGGGAGAGAGACATCAGTGTATGGTTGCCTTTCACCTGCCTCCAGCTATGGACCTGGCTGGAGACCTGGCTTGCAACCTGGTTATGTTGCCCTGGCTGGGAATCGAACCAGCAACCTTTGGGTTCACAGGCTGGCACCTTATCCACTGTGCCACCAGCCAGGGCTTGATATAGCTTTTTTAAAGAGCCATTTGCTTATCATCAAAGTTTCCAGAAAGAGATCACAATCAACGAATCAACTCTAACATGGCCCAAAACTATAAATAAATAAATAAATAAATAAATAAATAAATAAGATAAAACATGTATGCCAAGTGATTCAAAGATGTGTAGGCAAGGACACCCTTAAGAAGCAAGTCTGTGTGTGCAGCGGAGCACACAACAGATGGCATGATTGAAGTGTTACCATTGATTGTATTTTCTGAAGGGATCAAGTTTTCTCTTTTTTGATAAAAAACTTGAATTTCTCTTACTTCACAAATAAAATCATGGTTTCCTTTGCTTTTCAAAAGTAGAGTTTCTCTTTCACCATGTTTCACTAATTTTCCCTTCTGGGGAAGGGACACATGCTTATTCTATGGGTTCCTCCCCACCCTTAATTCTAAGTGGCCATATGCCTGGCAAAGAGAGACAGCTGCCAATTACCAAGGACAGATATATGTCCTAGAGGAGTCTGCAATCTAGTAATTCAGGGAGTACCTTAGGCTTCCCAAACTTAATTGACCCTCAAATGGAACTTTTCATTTCACTTTGTCCCTTCTTTTCTCTAACTTGTTTAATAGCTTCGCCATCTGCTTAGGTCATCTAAGATTAGAAATCTTACCTACTTTCAACTTTTTCTTTCTTTTTGTCTACCACAATCAGGCTCACCAAGTTCTGTCACTTACACTTCCAGAATGCTTCTCTAAACACCCTTCATTTCTATGGCCTCTTCCTGAAAGCAACCTTTGTTACTTCTTGCCTAAACAATGATAACAGCTCCCTAACATGCCTCCTGCCTCTATTCTCAGTGCGACGATGCCACCCTCTATAATACTACCAGGTTCACCTCTAAAGTCCAAGTCTAATCATCTCCTGTATCTGCCTAAATTCAGCACAGGTCCTGGCTGCCCAACTGCCATGCTGGTACACTCTGTTACTTGTTAAAATGAAACCCTATGGAATCAGAATTTCTGGGAGAGAAAACCAGAAAATGTGCATCTTTAATGAGCACACTGAGTGGGTCTTAGGTGAATTTATATTCAAGGGCACCTGGAATACAAGAAGAGATTCAAATGTCTTGGAATAGCCTACAAAGCCTCTTTGATAAACTGCCCATTATCTTCTGCCATTGAACTCATATGTCTTGAACTTCACTCACATGCTAGTCTCAGCAGTGCACGGACCTTTATCCTTCACTACGTGTGCGTATATAGAATCTCTTTGGTCCTGAAAGTCCTCTGTTTCTTCCAGCTTGACAGAATTACATATGCCATTCAAAGCCCTGTTCAAATATTCTCTCCTGTTGGGGAGTGCTGCCATCTACTACCCCCTTCCCACCCTGTTCCAAGTAATCACCCTCTTCTGTGTGCCGTGGCCAATGTCCACGCACCATTCATAGAATGTTCTTTTACCCTCCATCATAATTATTAATGATGTATAAGCTTCTCTTGATCCCCGAGAGAAACCAGCTTCTCCTATTCTTCGTGTCAAACACTGAACTGGGTGCTGGTGATCTATCATAGGACATAATAAATGTTAATTAACTTAAGTGAATAATTTGAATACAATACATACAATTTACTATGTGAACGCTAAGGAGGAAGGGATGATTTCTCACAGGCCGAGATATCTTAACAGAAGAAAAGAAAGATAAGGAGAGAAATGCCTGTAAGAGTGGCAGAGACTGCTGGTTGTCTATGCCAGCACGTAGTCTCCCTTTCTTCCTTCCTGCCTGGAACAGGGATGAAACGGCTACAACTCCAGCAGCCATTTTAGACCACAAGGCAGCCTATTAACAGCTGCAGAGGAGAAAGAAAGAAGGAACTTGGGCCCCAGATGACACTAAAGCTTCTGGACCACCCCTATAATGTCTATTCCCAGATACCCTTTCTTTAAAAATAAAAAAAAAAATATTTATCTTGGTTGAACTAATGTTCATTTTGAATCTGTGCCAATTGTAGCTGAAACTAATCCTAATTAATTCATATGATGGCAACTCCACAGAAGCCCAATTTTAGTGGAGAAATGGACCTGGGTAGCCCAGATAGCAAAGAATATTTTAGGCTTAAGGCATATTTGTATATTTTTGAAAGAAATTAATGGAAGCAGCAGCTCTGGCTTGTTTGGGTACTTGTTCCAGATATTTCAAGACATTGGAGTCTGGCTCCAAGTGTCACTGGCTTAAAATATGTTTATTTTTCTGGATTTGGTGGACGGCATGTTTGGAAGAGGACTCTAACATACACCCTGTTCTGGAGGGGGTTGGAGTTAAACAGGGAGGTCAGGACTAAGATAGCGGCTGGGGGTGGAGAAGGAATGCAAAACAGTGCTTCTCACAGAGTCTGGTGTGGAGAGATGATGTCAGTTCTTGCTCGGGTCAGGGTCACTCCACAGTCCCATCTCAGGACAGCCTTGGGTGTTGTAAGAGCAGTCTGTCCCTCTGAATCCCCACCAGCCCTTTGGGAGGTTTCAAATTCATGTTGCACAAGGTTGAGAGATCCCTTTCCTCTGTGCAACTCGGAGGAGGCCTTGCCAGACCCAAGACAGAGGCAGGAGGAGGAAAGAGAACAGAGATTAGGGAGAGAGAGGAAGGAGGTGACGGAAGGGAGTGAGGAAGAGAGAGAGGAGTGTGTGAAAGGACAAGGCTGACAAACAGGGGAAGGGGGAAGGAGGCTAAGCACTGTGTGGTATGTTAAAGAAGAATAACCCAGAGCAGTGTCAGAGCAGAGGGAGGTGCAGGGGACAGCCAGCGGGGACACTTCCGCCCGAGCTTCAGGTTGCTTTAACATTCACTTTAATTCCTGCCTAAGCCACAGCTGTCCCAGCCCCCCAGGAAATTTCCTCTCCCAGCCCCGTAAACCAAAACCCTAGAGAGTACTCGCCAGTGGCCGTCTCCGTCCAGATTCTTACATTGATATCAAGGCTGTACCCTTTGTTGAGCAAATAAATGACTATTGTTCAGCCCCCTTGATACTTGTGGGCAGGTTCTGGCTCTACGCATGAAGCAGATTATTTTCCAGTCCAGATATTAAAAGTTATTATTGAGTGCTTAGCTGAGTGCCAAGTGCCTTGCTAACCGCTCTCCATGGAATTATTCCTCCTCACCTCCATTCCATGGGAGAACGTTTTATCATTAGCTCTATTTTTGCAGAGAGGAAAACTGACACTCAGAGATATTAAGCAATTTGCCCAAGGCTTCGGTGGCAGAGTAGACAGGGCAGGATTCAAACCCGTGTCTAACGGTTTCAAAGCCCACACCTTTGATCTCTGTGCCTCCCTGCCCTGTAGACTGACATGGTCCAGAGTTGTATTAGAGCCTGGCATTCATTCACGAGCCCTGCCTCCCTCAAACTGCATGTTAACTAGGTCACCTGTTTTGGGGGCCGCTGGTAGGGTAAGTTAGGCTTCAGAAATCTCTCTGGAACTAAATCTCTGACCAATGTAGTGGCCTTAGACCCTGCCCTGAGGCATCTTTTGAGGATTTGGGGGGGTTTCACAAAATGCACAGACCGCAGGCCAATCACATCACCTGGAGTCTCTGAATTGGCTTCCAAGCTTCCTTTCAAGGGCAAGTTTAACCTCAGAAGTTATGCTAGATTTCAACACCCCTCTTTCCTGGTGGTTCCGCTCTCACACTTTTCTCAGCGGCCTTCCCCTGGGAACCAGAAACTTGATTCTAATGTTCTCTGTGTGGCAATCAGGCTTCCTTGCCAGGGCTAAAGCACACACTTAACAGATATTGGAAGGGCGGGGGAGGAGGGAAATGTTATATGATATCTTTTAACAGGGTAATTGCAAAATCAACATCTCTACAGTGTAATTTCCCAATGATCTAAGGGCATTTAGCTTATAAATCAAGCCCATAGATAAGAACCAGCTTATTTTTGTTTAAAAGTCAACAGAGCACAAATTGTTATCAACCATTAACTTAAAAATCCCATTGCAGTTTGTTTGGGAGCCAGGGAAGGGGGTCTAGGGTAGGGAGGAAGAAGCTAGACTCACATACCTGTTTCCTCATTTAACCAGAACCCTTACCATTGCCTACAAAGCCATAGTCATCTGACCCCTGGCCAATCTCCAGCCCACCCAGCCTCCCTGCCCTTCCCTAAGCGCTCCCTAAGCACACAGAAATGCTCCCCTGGGAGGACCTTTGCACCTCCACTCCCTCTAAAGCCTTTTCTCCAGGCTTTTGCAGGCAGGGTTTGCTCCTTACTTCATGCCAGTCCCTGCTCAAATGTCATACTCTCAGAGAGGCTGCAATGTCCATCCCACCTGGAACATCAGCTCCTACCCGTTCTCTGTCCCCTCATTTGGCTTTATGTTTTGCATCCTAGCACTTACCACTGCCTGGCCTTAAACATTTCCACTTAGGTGTATGCTTGTTGTCTGTCTGCCAGCACAAGGCAGATAGGTGCTGGCACAGTGGAAGGGCAAGTAGCACAGCTCCGTTGTCCCCTCTGAAGGAAACCCCTTAACCTTCCTGCCTCTGTTCCCCCCTTGCACAATGATGCTGATATGCTGGGACAACATTAAGAGGGAGTAGAGTCTATGGCTGTGTGGTGTGGGTAGCCGGGATAGGGAAGGTATTTTAAACGATGCCCAGAGGCTTTGCTCCCCCAGCGTGGACACTGACTGGAACTGTCCCCGAGGTTCTGCAGTGCAAGTCTAGCTTCTGAGAGGACAGGGCCTGCGCCATGCCAGCAGGGGCCCTAGTGAAGACTAAGTCCCCAGAGCCCGACATTTGGCTCAGCTCTGCCAAGAACTACCTGTGACTTCTGAAAGTTGTAATTTTGTTATCTGAGAAAAGATGGCAGTGATTTGAAATTAGTTCCACTCCATGTTCCTGTCCCAACTCCAGGAGGCTCCCTGCTCATCCAAATACAGGTCCTGAGCTGCGGCTCAGGCACCTCCAGGTTCCTCAGTCTGTTGGAACAGTCTCCTTTTGGGTGGGTGGGAGGGAGGGAGGAGTGGGGAGTGCTGACCTTCTTAAGTAACAATAGCTCTTCCTTTTGTTTACGGGGTGGGGTGGGGAGGTAATCAGCCTGTGCTTCACAAAGAGGGGAAAGGAACATCAGGAAGGTGGGGTCCAAAGATCCAGGGTAGTGCCTACTCTCCTGCCCCGGGGTGCACAGGCAAATCCACTAGCAAACCACAAGCCCCCCTGGTGGCTCCCCGAGGGCCGGGGAGCGCCCACCTTGCGGCCGTTCACGTAGAAGAGCAGCTCGGCCTCCTGGTCCATGGTGGTGACACTGCGTGTTCCTCGGCGGGGAACCGGGGGTCCGAGGGCTCGCAGGAGGGATCACTGGCACCCGGGATCCCACGACGCTGCCCGTGCAAATGAGATGCGACTGCTGGAGCCGCAAGTCTAGCCAAGCGGGATGGATAAAGTCCTGATTAAGATCCAGAAGTTCGGAGAGCGCCTTCCAGGCGGTTAGGACGTCCCGGGAGCGCACTGTCTGCACGGACACCGCTGGCCCAAGTCCCCGCAGCTCTCGCTGCAGCAGCGCGGAGCCACTCTGGCCTCGGAGCAGTCCCGCAGGTCCCGCCACGACCTCTGTGGTCCGCCAGTTTTATCGCATATTTTCAGTGGCCTCCCAGCGAGATAGCCAGTCCGGGAACAGGAGGGTTTGTCTTTTTTTTTTTTTTTTTGGTACTTCCTCTCCCACCACGCCCCCTGCAGTCCTGTACCGTCGCAGTAAAAAACAGTTTATTCCAACTATACAGGAAAGGAGCTTAAGGACAATGAATTGCTTTACCACTTTAGTTTTATAAAATAATTATTTATTTTCAATATCAAGAGCTACCTTAATATGGAAATAAACTTTTAAAAAGTTTTATCAAGGCCCTGGCTGGTAGCACAGTGGGTAAGGCGCCGGCCTGCGAACCGAAAGGTCACAGGTTCGATTCCCCAGCCAGGGCACATAACCGGGTTGCAAACCAGGTCTCCAGTCAGGTCTGTGCCTGAAGGCAGGTGAAAGGCAACCATACATTGATGTCTCTCTCCCTCTCTCCCTTCCCCTCTTTCTAAAAATAATGAAATAAAATTAAAAAAAAAAGTTTTATCATTATTCATAGTTCAACTAGTAAATAGCCACGAACTTAATCCGGCAAATATGAAAGGAGATGTTAAAACATCTTGGACAACTTTTAAAAACTTGGAAAATCCTGAAAAGCATAAAAATAAAGATCCCCCGTAGGCTTATGATGTAGAATTCACCAGTTAGCTTTTTAGGTCTATCTTTACATTTTTGTAGTCGGTGCTGCAACACACCTTTTAACATTTCAAACGGAACGAACAAAATAGCGGTTTTCCAGACTTGTCTTACACACTCCGCCCTGGAAGTAGGAGGAGGAGGGAGAAACAGCCACCTTCCTTTGCGTCCCACCCCCGCGCGCATCCCCGCCGAGCGCGCCCCTGGCCGGAGCCGCTACTTCTGCGGGGGCGCTGGCTCGCGTTTGCAGGCTTTTCCCATTCTGACCCGGCCCGTCAGAGGCCTTGCGGGAGCACCAGCCGGCCGCGCACCTTGCTGAGTGCCGGAACTCCTCCTCCAAGCCTTGCAGTTAACGTCCTTTTCTTCACTCCCTCAGCCCCACAGGCGGTGGGCGCTTCCTGCAGTTACTTCCTCTGGGATATTCCTCTGGTTCCTTTTGCCTTTTCTGTTCTTGTCAGTTCTCTGGTATACGGTTAATAATTTTATAAGATAGCTGTCCCTGGGCTAGACTCTAACTAATACAATATGCATCAATGCCCAAAGTCGCTTGACAAAATACACTCATTTTATTTAAAAAAAAAAAAAAAAAGTTATTATATCCCTAGAGAGGGGAAGGGACAGAGGGAGAGAGGGAGAGAGACATCAATGTGTGGTTGCCTTTCACCTGCCTTCAGCTAAGGACCTGGCTTGCAACCTGGTTATGTGCCCTGGCTGCGAATCGAACCAGCGACATTTGGGTTTGCAGGCTGGCGCATTATCCACTGAGCCACCAGCCAGGGCTAGAAAAATTATTTACTGTGGCTAAATTCCACCAGCAACAAAAAGGGAAGAAATCTGATTACATAATATGGAAAATAATTTGCAGAGGAAGGGAAGACAAATTTTATAGAAAGGAGAGAAAAATCAAAGCGACAGGAGTAAATATAATTCGAGAGAAGGACTGAAGGTCCAAATGGCAGTACAGGAAAGGGAAGAAAGATAGCCAGGGTCCCAAGCTCTTACCTGCCTCGTCAATTGTTCCTTTAAAAAAACTCTGCTGGCCCCCATTCGACCCACATTGTTGATATTATAAGTTCTGTGGGATTCTCTATGCCTACAGCAACTTTTCTCAAAGTTTAGTACAAGGATATCTGTCCCAGAATTATTGGAAATGTTTGCTAAAAATGCATATTTCTGGGCCCACCCTTTCAATTGTCAGATCTTGTCTAAAAAAGCTTTTCCATGTAGGCAGAATAGAATTTGACCATTTGAATGTACAATAGACTATGCTCATTGATTTCAGATATGAATAGGATTTATTACTTTTACTAGACTAGTAAGCAATCTTTAAAATAGTTATGAAAATCAAATTCAAAAGAACCTGAAAGGTTAATCCCTCAGTCAAGTCATTAAATTACACATAAGAGACTATGTAGAGCCTGACACCTGAGGAATTACTGACCAAGTAATCTGAAAGTAGGAAAAAAAGAAAGGAGGTGGGGGAGGAAACTGGCCAGGGCGGAGGAGACTTTTAAAATCTTAAAAGGTGTTCACATATATCAAATGGTTTAAAAACAAAACTAAACAAGTTTGCTTGGTATCCAACAAGATAACCACTGCAAGAGTATTTATAATACATTTTATTTGGTTAAAAGTTAACAGTGAACAGTTATTGTTTAAAGTCTATTAGGTTGAAACAATAAGCAGGAAGAGAAGTTATAGGATAACCAAAATGATTAAAAATTCTGTAATAAAATGAAATATTACAAAATGGCTATTTCATGTACATATATTTAAACATAAAAATGGATCAATCAGCACTCCATGACAAGGCAGAAAACACACCAAAAAAATTAAAAAACCCAAAACTTTTCATCATGTATTTCCTCTTCTAGTTATTTCCTTGGTTGACTTGTTATGATTTCAGAATTCAGAAAATCCAGAATCCATAAATCCACTTCATCTTCTCATCTTGCTGCAAAGTAGGAAAAAAAAAAAAAAAAAAAAAGGCAAGGTTAACAGTAACACAAAACAAACGCTTTGCTGTGAAGCATGGAGGAAACTGCTGTGTCATCCTAGTAGCAGCAGTTTTCTCAAACCATAACCTTTGCCATATATCTGAAACACTTTGTAATACTGTGAATTACAAGAAATTAACAGAGTTTATACGTTTACTACAAGTTTCAACTGCAATCTTTAGCATACATACTATATGAAAATGTATAACTTTAAAATCATCCAATACATCCCGAAGTGCATACCGCCAAAGAAATAGTACTGCGGCAGGATAAGCAGGAGGGAGGAAAGGCCGGGAGGGGCCCCAGGACCAGGACAGAGGACCTAGCTACAGAACAGAAACCCTATTCTAAGACCCGTTCCTCAGGAAGGAGGAAACTCCAGAGGCGTCCCAGGCTATGACCTTGGACATCGATACTGGACACAGACCCTAGTCTAAGATCCTGTTTGAAGACCGGTTTTCCCTGCTTTCTGGAAAAGCGCTGAATCTTGGTGAATCATGACTGCACCTGCGCAGATGCCACATGGCCCCTGCTCCATTATAACAATAGCGTTATAATAAATGAGCCTTGGGGGACCCCTTTCCAGGTGCTGGCCAATCAAGGAAAATCACGGGAGAGCCCATGCATAGCAGCTTACAAGGAATACAACTACTTGCACATGCTCGATAAAAGCCTGCCAGGACTAGCCAGGAAACACCTGCCCTCCAAGAGAATCTCTTCAGCCCCAGGTCCTTCCCTGCTCGGAGCTGGCCTGCTCCCATGCTCTGTGGAGTGTGCCACCTCTTAATAAATCTGCTCTCTTTCTGCTATAAACTGTCTGTCTGATTACATTTTTTGTCCGAAATCACCAAGAACCTGATTACCTGTGCCCACAGTTGACATTACCACACCTCAGAGGCCTACAGTGTGTCCGACCAAGTCTGGTCACACCCCTCAATCCCCGAACAAGTAACCCTGTCCTACACTGTGTTAATGACTCCCTTGCTTTTCTTTAGGGCTAACCGTTTGCACATTACACTCCTAAAGTGTATACTGTTTGGTTTCATCTATCTTTGATCTTTATATCAGTAGAATCATTCTGTAGGTGCTTTTCTCTAACCTTTTCCACTAAATACCTTCCCTCATGTTCAAGGTTCTCCTTTATCGAAACATTAAACATTTGTATTATATATTCTGTACCTGATTCTGCTATCAGTTGATTTTGCTAGTGTCTTGTTCCCTTGTGTGTGTGTGTTCTTTTCTTGGGAGCTAGCTGTGTCTTTCCCTTGCAACTTTATCTGTGGAAAATGTACTGTGGCCTGAGATGAAGTGGGGTGGGGGACAACCTCTAGAAAATACTTGCACAGAGGGCACTACAAGTCATGGGCTAATACTAAATCCTCAGCTTGAGAGACACAGAGGGAGAGAGAGACAGAGAGAGAGAGAGAGAGAGAGAGAGAGAGAGAGAGAGAGAGAGAAGCTTTCAGATACTGTGAATTACAGCTGCAATACATGAGGGTTTGATTTTGTTTATTAATTCTCAGATTTTTTTTGCTCCTCAATTCAATACCAGAGTTATTTTCTAGGGCTTAAAAAAGCTAGTGGGAATATTATTTTTAGTTTGCTTTTCTATTTGAAGGTAGCTCAACTTTAGTTACTAAAGATCTACTATTAGACTCTTCATTTTAGCTAGACCCTAGAATCTGCCTTCTGTTCTCAGCCCCATAAGGCTGTGAATCCAAAGCTTGGGCAAATGTCTTTGGGCAAAAACCAATTTCAGTCTCCACTCATCTTTCTGGCTTCCCGCTGTCCTTTAGCCTCTAACCTGAATTTTCTTACTTCTCTACTAGCTAATAGATGCATTTGAGGGTTGTTTGTTTTGTTTAATATTTTGTTCAGTAATTTTATTTTATTTTTTAGTGAGAGGGCTGATCTATAAGTCTAATATATAATGTTGCATAAAGTATTGTTGTATTTATTTTTAAATTATGTTTTTTGTTTTTGATGAGATACATACACAGTGTCCCAAATTATAAGGGTATAAATGGGTAGATAAAAAGAAGTTCTCTTTCCTTCCTCTGTAACCCTCTTCAGAGCCAATATAGTACCATTGCCTTGAGCATTCAGATATAATTTAATTCCTTCAAAATAGCCACCTATTCTAAACAAAATATAGTAAAATGTTGTCATAACATAGTATTCTATTTTAGCTTAGATCTACTGGGCATGCAGATCACGTGGTAAATAATTTAGTTGGTAAACTTTTTAAAAGCAAAAATCACAATGTACATTAGTATAAATACTAAGAGTGATGACAACCCAGCTGCCAATTTTTTCTTTTTGGATTAGGAAAGGCATGCGGCATGCACATGTGGGAGCAGAGCCCGACTGCAACAGCTTATGTATACTATGGAATGATCATCAGAGGTGTTGAGGAGAGGGGTGGCAGGAATTATTAGGAAGGTAATACAAATATATTTAAGTCTTTATTTCTTAAGTCCCAAAGTCTGAACATAACAGCAGAGGACATTTTACTGGTGAATGCCCTAGTCTATAATGAATATATAGTAATTATGGTATTTATATATCAAGTAGTAGAGCAAATACATTTATGAAGCAAAAATTACAGGAGATTCATGGAGACAGATAAGAACATAATAGATTTTAATATATTACTCACTACAAGACAGATAAAGTGGGTAGAAGACCTAAACAACATAACAAATAGGGTAAATCTTTTTTCTTAATTCTTATTTATTGATTAGAGACAGAGGAAGGGAAAAAGAAAGAGAGAGACACTGATTTTTTGTTCCACTCATTTATGCATTCATTGATTATCATATGTGCCCTGAATGGGGATTGAACGTGCAACCCTGGTTTTGCGTATCAGGAGAACACTCTAACCAACTGAGCTACTGGGCCAAGGCTAATAGGATAAATCTTACGGATATACATCTAACTCGACACTCTCAAGATAATATATGTTATTCTCATGTGCTCACAGCACAGTTACAAAAATTAATCTATACCATATAATGAAAAACATACACCATGACCAAGTGAGATTTATTCCAGAAATGCAAGGTTGGTTCAATATGAGAAAATGTATGACTATACACCATGTTAATAAATATAAGGAAATAAAGCATATTTTTTCATTGATTCAGAAAAAGCCTTTGACAAAATTCAATATTCATTCATAATTCAAATAGTTAACAGACATTCAGGAATGCTTTCTGAGTATGATAAATTATATAGACACATACCTTAATTCTAAAGCCAGTACCTTAATGGGGAGATAATTGAGGTATTTCTACTCAAGTCAGGAACAAGGCAAATCAATGACAGGTATATGAATAGGTAAAGAAGAATTAAAACTATCTGTACTTTCTGACGGTATTATAGTATGCCTACAAAACTACAGAGAGTCAATGAGATAGAGAATAAAATAAGAAGCAAGTTATAAACTTACACAGAATTCAACAGCTTTCATACCCACAAACAATAAACACTAGACATGAATTACTTGTCTAATTTACAAATCCACTTACTAGCAACAAGAAAGATTGAATACCTACAAATAAATTCAATAAGAAATGTGTAAAACCCATTGAGAAAAATTTCAAAACATTTCTAAAAGATACAAAAGAAGACTTGAATCCAGTAGAGATATTTCCTATTCTTACATAATACAATGCAATACAGAGATATTAGTTCTCCCTACATTAATGTATAAATTCAATGCTATCCCAATAAAAATACAAAGTAGCCAGACCACAAGTTTTCAAGTTTGCCCTCCAGGTGACATTGGGTAACAACTAAAGACATTTTTGAGTGTTATAAATGGGCAAGTGCTACTGACATCTAGTGGGCGGACACCAGGGTTACTGCTAAACATCCCACAATGCACAGAACAACCTCCCACAACAAATAAATAACCAGCCCAGAATGTTAGTAATGCCCAACTTCAGAAACCCTGAGCTAGACAAATTAATACTAACATTCATATGTAAAAGCAAACATGTAATAATAGCCAAGAAAACAGTGAAAAAAAGTATGAGGATACTAGCCCTACCAGACAGTAAAACATCATCATATAAAGGCTCTATACTACAGTGGTAGACCACAACAATAGAATAAAAAGTCCAGCATTAAACCCATCAAAATACATTACAGAAATTTAGGATATGACATAATTGACATCTCAAATCTTTAGGATAAAGATGCAAATAAATAAATGGTGCTGGGACAGCTTGGTAGCCATTTGGAAAAAAGATAAAATTAGATCCACTCTATAAAAAACTCTAAATGAACTAGCGGTTTATATAAGAAATGAAACTATATAAATACTAGAATAAAATATGGGTGAACTCCTCTTTAACCACAGAACAGAAAAAGGTTTTCTAACTATGACTGTAAATTCAAAGAAAATGGAAAGAAAAAAGATCAACAAATTTAACCACATAAAAATTTTTTAAATTACATAATTTAAAACCAAAAGTCAAAAGATAATTGACAAATTTAAAAGTATTGGCTGCATACAGCACAAGGGCTAATACCTGTACTACATTAAAAATTCTTAATAATGAGGGACAAAGACCAAAAACCCAATTAAAAATAGCAAAAAGAATGAAGAGACCAAAAAATTGATACAACGGCTCCCGTAGCATAAGAAAAACATTTAAACTTATTTGAAGAGCAATGTAAATAAAACACTGATACCATTTTTTGCCGATTAGCCTGGCAAAAACTGTAAAATATGCCCTGGCTGGGAGCACAGTGGATAAGGCGCCGGCCTGCGAACCCAAGGGTCACAGGTTTGATTCCCCAGCCAGGGCACATAACCAGGTTGCAAACCACGTCTCCAGTCAGGTCTGTAGCTGGAGGCAGGTGAAAGGCAACCATACATTGATGTTTCTCTCCCTCCCTGCCTCTCTCTCTTCCCCTCTTTCTAAAAATAATGAAATAAAATATACATTAAAAAAATGTAAAATATGACAACATGTTCTTTGATTAGACTGTGGGAAAACAGTGCCACACACAGCTAGTGGGAACACAAACGGGTAGCCTCTGGAGGGCAGTGTGGCAATACCTAAGAGAACTACATATATGCTTATTTTTCACCCTTGCCATCTCACTTTTAGGGGTGAAGACACCCCTAACAATATGAAAAGATATATGCACAAAATTATTCAATGTAGTATTACTTATAATCGCAAATTATTGGGAAAAACCTAAATGTGCATAGATAAGAATGTGATTAAATATACTATAGCACATCTAAACACAACTAAGTATTATCCAGCTGCAAAAAAAGAATGAGAAGAGTCTCTGTGAAGTGATATGAATTTCTAGAACACACTGCTAAGTGAAAACATAAAGCCCAACAGAGTAGCTACCATATGCTACCTTTATGTAAGAAAAAGTGGGATGCACACATGTATTTCTACTTACTTGTGCAAAAGAAATAGAGGAAGGAGAAACCAGAAACTAAAGAAATTGGTTACGCAAAGGAGATGGGTGAAAATAAGATAGAAACAAGGGTTAATGGGAATGGGGCAGCAGGGATGACATGAGTTAACACTTCTCTGCATACAGGAATGTCCCAAAAGTATCGGCAGCGCTAACTTTTAATTATATTGACAGTGGCCTGATACTTGCAGGAGAGATCTCGTATACTATACCATTTTGTATAGCTCTGACTTATATAACCCAAGAAATGTTACAACAACGTGGGAGGAAAAAATGAAATATAAACAATCACAAGTGTACCTAACTAAATTGTAAATGAATAACATAACCATGTTTGAAGGGTTGGTAAGAAAAGAACTAGCCTAAGAGAAAAGGAACTACATCTAAATGTTATAATTTCATTAGTACATGTTTCCCACAGGGAAATGGGTTAGCAAGTTTGAGCTGCTTCATGTAATATATGCTAGAAATATAACAAATAATATATTATAGATGACAGCCAGGTTTGTCACCGATAAATGGCCAGACTCTAAGGAGGACCTTCTTTTCTGGATGATCCCTGCCTACTAGTGTTCATGCCCTTGCATAATCCCCTCTCCTTGAGTATAATAGGAGCCATTACTTGCATCTAAACGAAACAATATGGCAAAGGTGACGAGGTCTCACTTCTGTAATTACAGTACATTATAGAAGATTCTATCTTGCTACCGGATCTGCTCTAGAGATTCCCTCTAGCAAGCTTTGAGTAAGTGGCCATGTTGGGAGGCCCACGTGGCAAGGAGCTAAGAGTGGCCTCTAGGAGTTGAAGACAGCCTCCAGCCAACAGCAAGAAGCTGGGGCCCTCTGTCCTGAAACTATAAGGAAATGCATTCTGCCGACAACCTCTGTGACTTTGGAAGCAAATTCTTCCCCCCAGTCGAGCCTCCGGGTGAGAAGCAGCCTGGACAACACCATGACTGCAGCTCTGTGAGACACCAAGCAAGGCCGCCAGCTAAGCTGGGTCTAGATTCCTTGTCCACAGAAATGGAAAGAGAATAAATGCATGTTGCTTTAAGCTATTAGGTTTATGACAATACTGTCATGCAGCATTTGGTAACTAATACAATAGAATATAAGCAGTGAGAATGCCTACTGCTCCGATTTTGGTTTTTAAACAAAATATTCCATCAAGGAAACCAGGTTCTCTGAAGAAAGGACTGATTTGGGGACAAGGGAAGGGAAACACATCTGTCCCTGGAACATCTTAAGCGTCAGAAAGTAAGAAAGTGCTCAAAATAATACAAGGTCTTAATGAAAGAACACAGAAGCCAACCTAAGGAAACGTGTAAACGCCAAAGCTGGAATGATTTTAGCAATGAAATAAAGAGGGAAAGGAAATCGCTCTTCCCTACAGAATTCCAATTACTGTAGAAGGAAAGAGGGCAAGAGAAATCCCCATTAGGCAAACACCACAGCAGAACTGTTACAGACAAGCTCCACCAATGGATGTTAAAATTAGTGGGTGAAAAGTATGAGTAGAGGCAGGATGCATAGGCTCAAAATATCTCCCCTAATGTTTAGTAACTGTAATGAAAAAGCAATAACTTTATAGTGGATAATATTCAGTAGACACCACCTTCACCAAGTAATCTAGGTTACTATTACTAATAATCAGATATGATATAATAGACCCCCAAATACGATGTAATGAGGACATACCATTTCTGTGGAATTCTTGCCAAAATACATAACACATTGTAATCATCAGAAAACAACAGACAAACCAAATTGAGGGATATTCTACAAAATCACTGACCAGTAGTCTTCAAAGGTATGAAAGTCATGAAGGAAAAGAAAGGACTCAGAAACTATCCCTGGCTGGAGGAGGCTAAGAAGAAACAACTAAATGCATATGTGATGCTGAGTAGGGTTTTCACACAGTAAAGGACATATGGTTTAGTTAATAGTATTATATCAATGCTAACTTTCTAGACTGGTCATTGTATGGTAGGTGAAGATGGTAAAATTAGGGAAAGCTGGGTGAGGAACCTCTGTACTACCTTTATAACTTTTTAGTAAGTATAAAATTAGTTCCAAATAAAAAGTTTAACTTGCAACTCAACAAGAAAAAGATAACCCAATTGAAAAAAGGGCAAAGGATATGAAGCCAGTTCTCTGAAAAAGATACATAAGGCGCCAATAAACATGAGAAAAGATACTTAATTAACATCATTAGGCATCAGAGAAATACAAATCAAAACCATAAGATGCCACCATAAGTTCACACCCACTAGTATGGCTAGAATCATCAGAAAGTCAAACAATAACAAGTGTGAATGTGAGAATATGGTGAAATCAGAACATTTATCCCTCATTGGTGGGAATGTAAAAATGATGTGGCAGCTTTGGAAAAATAGGTTAGCAGTTACTCAAATGATTAAAACATAGTTATACATTAAACAAATGACTTGGCAACTAGGCACATACCCAAGAGAAATGAAGCATGTACACACAAAAAGTTGCAAAAGAATGTTGGCAGCAGCATTATTTCTAATTAACTAAAAGGTGAAAATAACCATATGTCCCCCAACAGACAAGTAGATAAAGTGAGGTATATATATTAGAATATATATTCTATCTATACAATAGAGTATTATTTAGTCATAGAAAAGAATGAAATACTGATACATGCTACAACATGAATAAATCTAGAAGACATTACGTTGAGCGCAAGAAGCCAGTCACAAAGAAGGACCATATATTATATGATTCCTTCTATATGAAATGTCTAAAACAGAGAAACATATAGAGATGGGAAGCAGGCGAATGGTTGCCTAGTGTGGGGAGTGTAGGAATGATAGCTAAAGAACATGGGGCTTCTTTTCAAGGCAAAGAAATTGACCGTGGAGGATGGTATGCATATCTTCAAATATACTAAAACCCTCTGAATTGTATACACTTTAAATAGATGAAATGTATAGTATGTAAACAATAGCTCAATAAAGTTTTTTTTAAAAGCCCTCAATCCTTTATTAAACTTTTAATTTGCTTCTCTTTCACCATCCTTTGTATTGCTGCCATATGCTGGTTACTGTTTTTAAAGTGTCTATCAAAACCATCACATATTTCATTTTATAAAAGAAGCAAACACTAAATCAATTGAAAGAAAAAACAATTTAAGGATATTTTTCTCCATCTTGCTGAAAATACATCCCAAATATGATTTAAGTTCTACAAAACAGCCTGCTTCATTAATTGCTTAAAAAAATGAAATTTTGAATAAAACATGTTAGAGATACATATATAGAAGTGTTTTAGAAATCAAATGACCCAGTATTTGCTTAAAAAAATACTACAACTAAAAAAAATGGTAGATGAAATAAATATGCCAAAATATTGAACCTGAGGGATGGGTAAATGGGGGAAGTAGTACTCTTTTCTTTGCTATGTTTGAAGGCCAAAGGACATATAAACCACTTTTGGGGAACAAAATGGAAAATAAATAAATGGGAATAGCAGATATATAAATAATGGTTTGCAAATCATAGGTAACCTCTTTTATTTAAAAAAAGTGTCCAGCCTGGCTGATGGCACAGTGGATAGGCGCCAGCCTGCAAACCCAAAGGTTGTTGGTTCAATTCCCAGCCAGGGCACATAACCAGGTTGCAAGCCAGGTCTCCAGCCAGGTCCTTAGCTGGAGGCAGGTGAAAGGCAACCATACATTGATTGATGTTTCTCTCCCTCTCTGCCTGTCTCCCTTCCCTTCTCTCTAAAAATGATAAATAAAATCTTTAAAAAAAGAAAAAAAAGTGTTCAAAGAATAAAAGAAGGCATTTCCTTATATCTTACTCAGATTATACTGTGCTTGTTACATGTCAATAATGTTTTATTGATATTCAGAAGTGCTCAAATACTAATTCAGGGAGGATTTTTAAAAGTATATATATTTTATAATATCACCCTAAAATCACTTTAATATGATTGAAATACTTACTCTCTGAGACTTGGCTCTTTGAAATGGAGAGGAGTGCACTTTCTTTTTCGTATTGGCCGCTCTAAAGACAGATCTTCTGATTTATTTTCAGAGTTAGCAGTGTTATTTGAAACAAAATTGGTATTTGTCAAGTCTTGTAGCATTCTACCACCTGAAAAGAACATCATTTTCACAAATATTTATAAAGACAGAGATACAGAAATAGAAATGGGACATTTAGTGGTTTGCAAATCATTGGTAGCAAATTTTTAAGCTTAACAATAATTCAGTCATAATTTTAATTATAATAGTAGCACTACAATGATTTGTAAATTAGTTTAATTTTTCTCCAGCCATAGGTAGAAAAAGGAACTTAAAATTTAAAAAAGATAATGTGCACCCTCATGTTCACAACAGCATTTCCAAATAGCCAGGACATGAAAGCAACCTAACAGTCCATGAATAGATGATCGGATAAAGTTGTGGTATATAAATACTATTTAGTATCTATTCAGCCAGATTAAATAAAAAAAGCAGAAATCCTACCATTTGTGAACATAGGGATGGACCTTAAAGATTATACCAAGTGAAATAAGTCAAACAGAGCAAAACAAACATTGTGTGATCTCACTAACATGTGGAATCTTAAAAATAAAACAAAACAAAAACCAATCAAACACAGAAAACGAGATCAGGCTTATGGTTACCTGAGGCAGCAGAGGTTGGGAGGAGGGTGAATTGGTCCAAAGGTATAAATGTTTAGTTACGAGTAAGTATGAGGGGTATAATGTACATGATGACTCTAGTTAACACTACTATGTGATATATAGGAAAATTGTTAAGTGAGTAAATCTTAAGAATTTTCATCACAAGGAGAACAAATGTTTTTCTTCTGTCTTTGAGATAATGAATGTTAGCTGAATCTGTTGTGGTAATCACTTCACAGTACATGTAAATCAACCAACCATGCTGTAAAACGTACACTTTAAACTTACATAAAAACATGTATCTATTACTTCTTAATAAAACTGGGGAAAAATTCCTTGTGTTCTACATACATATAGTGAATGTCAGGCTCCCAGTAGAAAATTTCTAATACTAAAGGAACATCCGTAGGATCCAAGGTTAAGGAAAAAGTGAGCTAAGTAACGTTTTATAGTGTATGCTTCAAAGCCTTCATGCATATACCAAAATGCTGACTGTGGTTCCTCTGGGTGATTGTTTTTCCTACAATTTTCTGATTCTCTACTTTGAATTTTCTGCCTTAAGTGTTACTTTAATAACTGGGAGAGAAAAAAAAAAAAGTAAACAGTAGGATAAAAATCTTACTTATCCTTCAAGGCCTAAAACGTTACCTATTTCATGACATCTTCGCAGGTTCCTCTGGTCAAAATTACTTCCCATTACATCCCTTGGCATAATAACGTGTGTTTTTATTAAAGCATTTACCACTGTAATTTATAACTTTCACATACATATATTTTGAGCAAAGGGAGTTGGCAGTGTTTATTTTTAATCCTTTAAAATACCTAGAATAAGCCCCTATATTTAATCACATTAAATATATACTGTTATAGAAGTCCCACCCCAAGGAAACTTGCAATAAAACCAATCCAGCATAATTCCTTATTATATATTTAAAACACTTAATTTCCTTCAAACATATGAAAAAGGAAATTAGCTGCCAATTGACATTAGCAGACAACTCTGTGGGAAATCTTTGAGGTTATTAAATGTCCAAGACAGTCTCACTGTTATCTTTCCAAAGTATTAAGCTTTAAGTCTTTTCATATTGTTTCTATAGATCAAGCTACATAGTAAAAGTTTTTTAAATGCCACAAAAATATCAGTTGTAACAATAGTAAGTATTAGTTGAGTGAAAAAAAAATAACACTTATAAAATTTGACCGGTTCAAATATTGACCTACCTGATTTTTGTGTCCTCTGGGGGACTTTCAATTTCATTCCAGTCATCTGCGTATCCTCACTTACTTGGAAGACTGGTGAGCTCTCCAGGGCAATATTTTCTTTCAATAATAGATTTTTACTAGAAGAGATACCCAAAGGTCTTGAACCCTGATGAACATTGTTAAGGGAAGAATCTTGTATGTCAGGTGAATATATCTGAGATAGAGAATTAAACACCTTTGGATATACATTTGGTTTAATTTTCTCATTTTCTAATTTTTTCCCCTCACTGCCTTGTTCAGATTCAATTGAGATTCTTGGACGCGGGTCAGCTATTACCTGCATTACTTCATGACTATCTGGAGAAGGATCTATGAATGTCTTCCTTTTCTTTGATTGGGATGTCATTTTATTTATTCTTTTGACTTGGCTCTCTCCTTTTATCACTTCCACAAAGGGGTTACCTATTTTTTTATTCAGAATTGTATTTTTATGTGCTTCCATTTGGTTACCAGAATCAGAACCTGTTTCATTAATAATGTGTTTCAAACCTGATTCTAAGGAGACAGATGTCTGTAAAGAATCCAGTAACTGAAAAATAGATTTGTTTTTATCCTGTGCCAAAATGTCCTTTGTCTTGCTTGACAATTCTTTCCCATGACTTGTAACTTGTTTAGAAGAATCTGAAATCTGCTCACAATTTTCCTTTTCATTCCTACTGATTTCCATACAGTGTCCACTGATAATACCTTGGCATTCAAGTCTTTGTTTAGATTCACTTATTTTAAAATTGTGAAGATCTCTTGTATCACTTTCTTGGTCATGCATATCTTTATCATTATCCTGATATATCTGGTTCATTTCTGAAATTATTTCTGTCTTCCGATTCACTTTCTGCCTAACCTTATTTGTTTTGGAATCATTTTGCTGACTAAATTGCGTATCAGTTACATGCTGATTCAAATTCAACATATTCAGGGTCTCATAATCATATAAATTTCCATTTTTTTTTGTAGAAAGATCAGCTATTTGAAATTCATTTGTGACTTCTGAATTTCTAGAAATACTTTCTTTATCCTTTTGGGTTAGGGAAAAGAAGTCACCTTTTTCTGAGTCATGCACACCTTTGTTGTTACTAAACTTATTTATTTGATTTGTTTCTAAAATTATTTCTGTTTTCCGACTTCCTTTATCCCTGAGCCTCTTACTTACTTTTGATTCATTTTGCTTTGCAGGTGGCATATTAACAACACACTTTTCCAGCCCTGAAATGTTTCCAGTCTCATAACCACAGAGGTTCCTGGTACCTCTGGTAGAAGGCTCAGCTACCTGAAACTCATTTGAGTCTGGTAGGTTTTCAGGAATGATTTCTTTACCTTTTTGGATGAGGGCAAATAAGTTATCCTTTTCTGGGTCATGCCTATTTTTGTCATCATTCTCATGTATTTGATTGATTTCTGAAATTATTTCTGTCCTCCGACATACCTTTTGCCTAAGTTTCTTACCTAGTTTTGATTCCTTTTGACAACCAGTCTGCATCTCATGAATATGCTTTTTAACCCCCCAAATAGTTTGAGTTTCATAATCATATGGGCTTCCATTATTTTGGGTAGAAAAGGCAGGTGTTTGAAACTCACTTGCATCTTCTAGGCTTCCGGAGATGACTTCTTTATCCTTATGGGTTTGGATGGAAAAGTTACCTTTTTCTGGGCCATGCTCATCTTTATCATTATCCCCATATATTTGGACCACTTCAGAAATTATTTTTGTCTTCCGATTTACTTTCTGCCTAAGCTTATTTATTTTTGATTCATTTTGCTGAGCAGGTTGTGTATCAGTGACATCCTTTTTCAAATCCAACATATTTTGGGTCTCATAATCACATAAATTTCCTTCAGCTGTTTGAAATTCATTTGTGACTTCTAGGTTTTCAGAAATGGTTTCTTTATCCTTTTGATTTAGGAATAAGTGTCCTTTTTCTAACTTGTGAATAACAAATGTCTGTCTAGAAGCTTTATTTTTATTAGAAGCTTGAGAACCCTGACCCATATCAAATTTACTTTCCTGCTGGAATTTATCTGAACTTTGGGAGAAAGAATATGCTTCCTTTCGCTTATCTGTTTCATGTGTTCTTTTCTTCTTCTCACCATCCTCTGTACTTTCTTTGTCACCTTGATCAAAGTCATTACGAAGAGTTATTGTCTTCCGTGTATCCAACTGAGTCAACTGTTCAGTACAGAACATCAAATTTGGATTTTCTGAATCCCTGTTGCCATTCAGGCCAACAGGTATTTTTTCTGGTTCATTTTCAATCTTTTCCTCTACGTTCATTTCTGAAGTATTTTTAAGTTTTCTCTTTGATCTTTCTTTCTTTTTGTCGGAGCTTGAATCTTTCACTTTTCGGAAAGTTTTGATTCCACAGTCATTTGACTTTTTATTACTTTTATTTTTAGTGCCTGTTGAAACTGAAACAATTTGGCTTACTTCACTAGCAGTTAAATCCATGTCAGCATCATACACAGTGTTTTGCCCTTGAAAGTCATCATTCCCCTGAATGTGATGCATGCACTCCACGGTGGGTTCACTTGCAGGCTCAGATGAGTCGGGAAGGCACTGCATGTTTCTTTGTATTTTAATACTTATTTCATTAGTATGATCATTTATCTCATTATTACAATTTAATTCTGGACTTGAAATCCCTTGTTGATCTAAATCTGTTACGCAAGGATTGTCTGAAGAAGGATTATTTGATTCCAGAAATGATGCACGCTTTTTCCTTTTAGTTACGTTACTAAGAGATCGTTTCTCCTTTCTATGGCTGATAGGCTGGGAATTTTTCATCTCAGTCATTAGAGAACTCTTGGAACTTTGGTCTGACTGAGAATAACTTTCTGTAAAATAAAGGGAAACAAAATTCCAAGGTAAGTAGTGACAGGTTTATTATTTTAAACAAATTAGATTCAAAATCAAGCTGTTACACACAGAGGACTTCTGTGTTTTGTTCAGATACTTATGAAGAACTTATGCTGATAGTAAGTAAAATAGAAATGATGAGAATAGTCATCAGTCACATTCTACCTTTGTATCCATGGAAAATACATATTGAGAACTCGCTCTGTGTTGGCCCTAACAATAGGGTGGAGTGTAGCCAACAGCAAGTGACCCCAAGTCAGAGTGGTGACTGGTAAGAACTACTATCAGAAGCTTGTCAGCAGACAGCTAAGTTTCTATAAATTATACAGAAATATACAAATTTTTAGAAAGGGAAAAAATAATTCTAAGCTCTAAATTTAATATTTGTAATTCCATATCCCAGCTGGAAAATCTCTGACAAATACACAAGCCAGGCTACACTGCACAATTATTTCAAAATACCTTGTAAATAAAATGTGTCATGATTTTCTCTTGCTCAACCATCATGCACACTCAAGTTTTACTTTACCACTAATTGGTCATAATCTTGAAAAGCCACTACACCAATCTAGGCCCACAATTTCATAACTATGAACAGGAGGAAGTAAACCCAATATATGAAACTAATGTGGTATCTTTCAATTCATAAGGTAATATATCAAGACAGGCTCTTTAGGCTGACTCATTTCCAAATACTGCTTCCAGAGTAACAGTATCAGGCCACCGTGGATCTGACATTTCCTAGCATATTTACTTTTAAATTAAAATTTTCACCAGCAGTTTAAAAACAGAAGTTAGCAAATCTGTAATGCAAGGGATCTAACTAATGAACTGTTTATACACTATCTCATCAAGAAGAAAATCTGATGAATGTAACTTTCAAATATTGATACTCAAAATGAATTTATAAAAGAAATCTCACCTTTGGGAAGTGTATCAATAGAAGAAATTTGTTCTGAATCATCTAAACCGCACACATTTTGATTATTTTCTGTAAGCTGTAACAATTCCAAGTTATACTGAGTTGATAAAGATTGCCTTGCTGACACTGAAGAAGGAACGTCAGGTAATGTCTGTGATACAATATTGTTGTCATATTGCATTTTCTTTTTATCTTCATCATCATCATCATCATCATCATCATTTGAAGTTAATGGAACCCTAAAGGCAAGTGGGAATGAAAAATTATGTATTTTGCAAAAATTATTTAGAAGAGTACATGAATAGCTCTTTCTAGATTTCATTCATTTAAGATCCAACCACAACCCCCTCTGGTACCTTTTTGTGTTCGATAAAATTGATTATAGGTATAAAGTAGATAGTATCTAATAGTAAAAAACTTTCAGTAAAACAAGAATGCTTATCTTCATAGCCCAAGTGGCCCCAAAAGTAGATAACTGATTTAACCTTTAGTTGGGCTATTAGGATAATAATAATGAAATGTTTAAATAAAGTTCAAACATACTTTTAAATATTCATATATAATATTGCTTTCCTATAATTAATTCTATGGAATAGCCAAAATTTTTCCTCTGGTTTCAAACACATATAAGTTGTATGTAAAGTTACAGGTGAACTGAGGTTTGTTGTTTCCAGAGACATCCATGTAAACTAAAGCCATATTTCTAGAGTAGCTAAATCTATTGGAGCAAGGGGTGGGAGGGAGCTGGAAAGGACAGAAACCCACATAAATAATTTGATATTTGATGAAATGATCTTCTTAAATTCAAAGAATTAAGAACAACATCAAAGGAAGTGGGAGGGAGTAAGCAAATGAACCCAATAACAGTAATATTTTCTAGTTTTGGTCTATTACAAATAGTGCTGCTATGCATATGACTTTTGAAATGTATGCCCACATATCTGTTGTAGAATCACTGAGTTTACATAGAGTATTTGGCTTTAGGAGAAACTTAGGGTATTCATATGGTATTCCCATTATTTAATATATCTCTCCTTGAGTTTTGCAGATTTTCCTTTTTAGATTAAAGAAGTGCCTTTGTATTCCTAATTTGCTAAAAGGTTTCCATAAGTGGTTGCTGAATTTTATCAAATGCCTTTTCTGAATATTGAGAAGATGCTACTTGTCTCTTTTTTTCCTACTAATATAATGAATAGACCTGGCTGGTGTGGCTCAGTGGATTGAGCACCAGCCTACAAACCCAAGTGTCACTAGTTAGATTCCCAGTCAAGGCACATACCCAGGTTGTAAGCCAGGTCTCCAGCCAGCTCCCCAGCTGGAGGCAGGTAAAAGGCAACCATACATTGGTGTTTCTCTCCCTTTCTTCCTCCCCCATTCCCTTCCAAAAATAATAAAATCTTTTAAAAAACTATTAAAAAATAATATAATGAATATATTAATCCTAATAAGAATTCCAGAAGAGAATATGTAGATGTACATGTGTTATGTAAATTGACAAGTTGATTCTAAAATTCACATGGAAATGCAAAGGGCCAAGAATAGCCAAGATAATATTCATAAACAAAAATATAAATAAAATGGAGATCACACTATCAAATACCACGACTTAGAACAGTGAATTCAGAAAGATGCATACATATGCAGTCACCTGACTTATGATACAGATGATACTACAATGAAGTGGGGAAATGGTGATCTTTTCTAAGCACATGGTGGAAGGTCAACAGGATTTCCACATGAAAAAAATAAATTATGACCCTTCCCTTACAATATGACCCAAATTCAAGGCAGACTGAAGATCTAAATGTAAAAGAAAAAATATTATAATAAAGTTTTTAATAAAAAACATAGGACACATCATGACCATTCAATTAGTAAAGATTTTTTAAAAAGGACACAGAGGCCCTGGCTGGTGGCTCAGTGGATAAGCACCAGCCTGTGAATTCAAAGGTAGCTGGTTTGATTCCCAGTCAGGGCACATAACCAGGCTGCAAGCCAGGCCTCCAGCCAGGTCCCCAGCTGGAGACAGGTGAAAGGCAACCATACATTGATGCTTCTCTCCCTTTCTTCCTCCCTCCCTGCCCTTCTCTCTAAAAATAATGAATAAAATCTTTAAAATAAATAAAAGGACATAGAAAGTAGTAACTGTAGGGGAAATAGGGATTAATAAGTATAGCTATTTATAAATATATAAAATGAATTTTTAAAAGAACTTTGTTCATCTAAAGGTACCATTGAGAGAACGATGATACAAGCCAGAATAAAAGATATCTGTAACATTCAAAGAATTTATATACAATGTATTTAAAAGCCTACAAATCTTTAAAAAATGATAGACAACCTAATAAGAACTATACATATGCCTGAATTCATTACTTATCAGGAAAACTGAAATATGAACTTCAATGTAACACCCGTACATATTCCCCGAAAGGCTGAAATGAAAAAGACAGTAACAAATGCGGTCAGGGGCACAGAACAACAGGACTTCTCACAGAGCCCTGCTCAGCGTATAAACTGGTGTAAACCTTTTAGAAAGCTGGCAGCTTCTCCTAAAGTCAAATGCTATATGTAAATTAAGTAATTCTCTCCTAGGTACATACCCAACAGTAATGTGTATATACCTTTCAAAAGACATATACATAGCAGTAATAGGGCAAAACTTGAAAAAAAAAATGGAAATTACAAAGATGGAGAAGTTATGGTATAATTAATTATTCAATAGGCTACTATACAGCAATGAGAACAACTGATCGATGACTGAATTTACTGAAACGGATGAATCTCACAAACACAACGCTGAGCAAAAGAAACCAGAGACAAAATTCGTATCTACTCTATGATTTCGTTATATAAAGTTCAAAACTAGGCAACATTATCCATGTTAGAAGTCAGGATAATATTTGTCCTTGAGTGTGTGGTGAGTAGTGAGCAGAAAGTCTAAAGGGATGTGTATTTGAGGTACTACTTGGAAATACTCTTTTTCTTGGTCTGGGTATTGGTTATACAATGGTGCTCACCTATTAAAATGAACCACACTCTAAAGATGCTTGCACTTGTACAACAAGTATATTATATTTCAAACAAAAATAAACTTTAAAATACAATGAAATTTTATAGAGGGCAAGTTGACACTTGATTAGTATGCTTTTTTTTTTTTTAATCAAACAATGTCTGTATAATGACAGCCAAGGTATTCTTGAAAAAGAAGTCAAGAAACTGCAAGACAACAGAATGTACTATTTTGAAACTACAACAATTAAAAGATACTGGTGCAATGTGGTGCTAGCACAGGATAATAGGCAAAACAATGCAGCAAACTAGAAAGAACAGAAAGTAACATAGTATAAACATTTTGACTATGGTACAAATAGTCAATATACTTAAGTACATTTACTTGTGCACAAATGAAAGCAATAAAGCTTTAAGTTACATAACCAAAAGAAGATTGTTAAAGAGAGAAGAGGATTTTTGTCTATGCTATCAATTCATTGAGTCATTTTACTTCTCTAGACCTCAAAGACCCTCTTTAACATGACAGGTTTGAAATAAATTGTTACTACTCTTATAATCAAGTTAATCAAAGTCAGGAGAAGAACAACAATGAAATTAATTTTAAAACTTGGGCAGTAGGCACATTAATAAAGGCAGAAAAAATAATCAGATTTAGCCAGGAGAAAACATGAGGCCAGTGGTGACCTGAGAGAAAAGAAAGAAAAGAACTCAAGAGTAGCAGGATCTATAGATGGACTTAGTTCTTGAATGAGAATAAGATGCCTTGAAGCCCTGGAGAATCAATCTGAGCAAGATACTACAAACCATCTCATTCCTTCCTTAGTAGGCAACTACAGGTTAATGAAACTAAACATTATATAACACACAAACAATTATTGTGTTGTAAACAAACTTAAATACTCTGAACCAATGTTATTTAAACTCATGTAACTAAAGGTCCAGCCATGTCTCTTTTTTCTCTGGAGTCTAAGGAAAAGTGGAATATTATTTCAAAATGTAAAACGAAATTCTATTATATTATGCCTTAAATTAATTTTATTAGTGCAATGTTAACTAGTATGCCATTATTTATTTTTAAATGTTTTTCTCTTTTTCAAGGAAGTGAACCAAATAAAAACTTTCAAAGTACAACTTAGGTAGAAGTGTGCCAATTAACATTTAACCAAGGTTTGCAATAGTTACCTTGCAAACAGAAGACGTGTGGACTTGCACTGTTCACTAACCCGTTTATTCTTGCCGGTTGGCTGCAGAAAGGGACTCTGATGGAACTGTTTTTGGAAAAAAACCAAAAACAAAATGAAAAAGAACAAAACTTCTCATCTCATTAAATCATGTTTGTTATTTAAGGAACAAAATTATACAAGAATACCAGTAGTGATAGAATAATTCTTTCCTTAGTCTTTAAGAGTTCAATGAGAATAGTATGATAAGATTAAACACCATTCATCCTTAATCATACCATTCAAAGTTAGTCACCACTAATATTTTGGTATATAATTTCCCAAACTTTCTCCTATGCATATGAATAAAAACACATGTGTATAACCACACATTTGTGATATCTCCACATATACAGTGTTTTTGATTCATGGCTGGGTGGAGGATCAACTTAACTGATATGTGAATTTTGACTGTGTGGGAGTTTGCACCCTAACTCCTGCACTCCACATTGTTCAAAAGTCAACTGTGTATGAAATACACTGGTGTCTACATAACTATTATGTAATATATTATTAGATTTTATGATATATATTTTAAATCGTCTTTTAAAATTCAAAGTCTGGGTGATTTTAATGGAGCTTTAAATTTTTTGCTTATCTATATTTGCTAAATTTTCACATGCTTTCTGGACATGTTTTAATTATATAATAAAGACCACAAAATTAGGCAATGCATAGCCATGTTTTCTTACTATAGTACTAACCTGCAAAGAAATGGGTATGACCTCAGTGGATGATTGGATCAAAAAACTTTGGTACATTTACACAATGGAATTCTATATAGCAGAAAGAAAGAAGGAACTCGTACCCTTTGCAACAACATGGATGGAACTGGAGAGTATTATGCTTAGTGAAATAAGCCAGTCAGTGAAGGACAAATATCATATGATCTCACCCATTACGGGACAATAATGAGCAAAACTAA
>PVIW01000177.1:500512-530085 GCA_004026585.1 Noctilio leporinus | reverse complement strand
AAAAGGAACCATGGACATGGACAACAGGTGGGATTGACTTTGGGGAGAATGGGTGGGTGGGGAGGGGGACAGAGGGGAGCAAAAAGGGGATGGATATAATACAACAACAATAAAATTAAAAAAAAGAAAAGAAAAGAAAAGAAAAGAAATGAGTATAACCAAATTGACAAGTTAATTTTTAAATTCACATGGAAATACAAAAAACCTAGAATAACTAAAATAACTCTGAAATAGAAGAACAAAGTTGAAGGGTTGTGATAGTTGAAACTTTATAGTATTAGCATAAAACACACAAATATACTTAAATACAAAAATTAAAATATAAAACAGACAAAGAGATTAACAAAATAGAACAGAGCTCAGAAATAAACCCTCACATATTTGGTCAATTTTTGACACAGGTGCAAAAGCCAAATTGGGAGCCTAGACTTCCACACTTTCCAGGCTTTGTATAATAAGGCAACCTTTCTCCAAAGCAGGGGTACTGTCAGAAAAGGTCAAAGGAGAGCTGGGATATCCAGCAGGAAAGAGTGCAGACCTCCTCCCCTGCAGCAGTATCAGTGAAGAATGCCATGGGGACTCTGAACTTCAATTTGCATTTGCTAATAACAGGGAGCCCTTTCATTGTCCTCTAGGGTGGTGACAGAAGAGATCTAGTAAAAAAGCCAGGATTTTCACTACTCTATAATGGTAATAACCTCCATCTTTGTCAGGAAGGCCATAAAAGTCCTGAGGCACTGGGTGGTATCAGCCTGACTTCTTAGCCCCACCCATCAGTTAGGAGACACCCCTTCTTTGTACCAGGGTGTTAACAGAGACTAAGTGGGGAACCTAAATTTTGTTCCCATGTGGCAGTAGATGGTACTTCCCTTTACCATGGGCAGAGTGTCAAAGGAAACCTGCTAAAATAGAGGTTTAAATAAGATCTGGAGTGTTGTAACATAATAGCTAAAATGTTCAAGCTATATTAAGAATAACTCATCACACCAAGAGTTAGGAAAACAAACCTAAATTTGAATGTAAGAAGACAATCAAAATATACCAGCACCAGGGTAGCAGAGATGTTGGAATTATATAACAAGAATTTTAAAACAGTTCTCAAAAATGCTTCCATAAGCAATTGCTAACATGCTCAAAACAATAACAAAAAGAAAATCTCAGCAAAAAGTTTCAGTAAGTAGAAAAGAAAAAAAAACAGCAAAATGGAAAGTTAAAACTATAACTAAATTAAAATGTAATTAACTAAACTAAACTAAAATAAAATCTCAACAGCAAAATGTAAAGGACCTGGGGTGGTGGATCTGTGAACTTGAACATAGAACAAGAACAAGTACTCAATCTGAGGAAGAGAAGAGACTGAAAAAAATTAACAGAGGATCAGAGATTTGTGGGACTATAACAAAAATAAAACATTCATGTCAAAGAGGGCAGGGTCAAAAAGTTTTGGAGAAAGGATGGCTGAAATGCTCCAAACATGTCAAAAGAAATCAATCTGCTTACTCAAGGGGAGTGAGCTCCCAAGGGAATAAGCTCAAAGAAATCCATGCCAAGATACAGCATATTCGAACTTCTCAAAACTAAAGACAGACAAAAATCTTGAGAGCAATGTAAGAGAATGGTACCTTACCTACGGGTAATAAAGAATGAAAAACAAATAAGCATTTCACTCAAACTGAGAAAGGTAACAATAAGCTCAATCACAGAAAAGCAGAAGGCCTTACTGAAGATAGAAGCAAAAGTTATTAACTTTGAAACACCAAAATAGTAGAACTCAAAATTAAATCCATAGATGGCGCTTTTAAAAGAAGGGAAAAAATACAGTGAAAAGACCATACACAAAATTCAGTCAATTGTGGAAAAAGAACACGGACAAAATTAAAAGATTAACAGACTACTTGGCCAACTCTAGGCAAATCAATTTGAAAACATGAAGAGATACTTTTCGAAGGAAATATAATTGAATAAACCTGACCACAAAGGAGAGAAAGAAATTTTCCTAAACAAACCAATATTCATAGAAGCAATAAAATGAATAGGACAAAGGCTTCTGCCAAGAAAAGACCCAGGTCCACATGGTTTCACAGAAGGATGCTGTAAAGCCTTTAAAAAAAAATAATTCTTCTATCATTTTTTCAGAGCAGAGGGGAAAAATCCAAATTTTAAAAATGAGTTCAGTAGACTTATTTTTACGAATGACTAAAGGCTGTACAAAAAGAAAACTTCAAAGAAACCTCATTTATGAAGAACAATAAATGCTGGAAAACAGAATTCAGCAGCACATTAAAAGAAAAATAATTTCTGAAATTTATTCTGGAATTGCAAAATTAGGAAAACTACTAAAATAAGTCCACCCTATTAAGATCCAGAAAGAAAGACTATATGATCATCATCATAGGTGCCAAAAGGGCGTTTGCAATAAAGGTAAGGAGGAAAACGAGGTAGTAGCAATGGATGGAGGGTATTAAGCATAATAAGAGGTTTTCTTTCTTTCTTTTTAAAAGATGGGCAATAACATCTTTGCTACGTGCTTATCTTTTTTTTAACTAACACAAATTCTTTCCTAATTTGAAATACTACCTTTCTACTAAAGTCATTAATGGTTTTAAAAATTGTGGTTGTTTTTCTTAAAGATTTTATTTATTTTTAGAGAGAGGGAAGGGAGGGAGAAACAGAAGGAGAGAAACACGGACTAGCTGCCTCTAGCACATCCCCAACTGGGGACCTACCCTAGGGCCCAGGCACGTCCCTTAACTGGGAATATTCAGTTCATAGACCAATGCTCAATCCACTGAGCCACACCAGCCAAGGCTCTCACGTGTTTTTTAGTGTATTTAGGGGCCGTGAAGTCCCACTGCGTATCTAATCCTATGTTACTTTTAATCAAAACCTAATTTTTATATGAAAATTTCAGTAACCAATTATACCAAATGATAATGTTGTTAGCTGGTTAAAATTAATATAATTATTCCTATGCACAAAGTTTAAGATATGAATCTCTAACACTGATGCTACTTAACTAACTTCAATTATCAGTAATGCTAAAAAATTACACAATTCCACTTACCTCAGAAAGAGTGCTCATTTCAATTGCAGTTATCAAGTTATTGTTCATGAGTGCTTCTATTTCAATCAGCTTCTTATTCTATATACGTGAAAAAGAAAGACCCTTTTTAATCAATTAAGATTTGGAGTTCATTATACCATACATTTATGAATGATATAATCAGTTGAAAAGACTTAGAAAATAAATGAGATAACAGTGCACTAAAAACTGAGATCACCTTGAGCTTAAAAGTACTACACTATAGAGTTCAATCAGAAACACACTCACACACACATTTTGAATGCTTTTAAATTATCAATTATAAATTTTCTATATTTTTTCTTATAATAATATATATTGCATGGCAAGTGAACAGTTTGTCAGCCACAGAATTTGAATATCAAATGTAGTAGATCATTTTTGAATTTTTAAATTAATTTCAACTAATTTTAGATTTATATCTGTAGTTGCAGCCTAGCTAACCATTGGATCTGAGTGCCCTGTCTAGGGACAGGGGTAGGAATTGGAAGGAAAAGCAACCACTACCATCTTCATTCCTTTTGGCTTGTAGCCAGTGAAACTCTGGGACCAAAGGCGAATGTAACACCCGGGAGCGCCCCTTCTTTCAATGCCCCGGAGGAAAGGTGCCTATCTTGATAAAATGTGCTGCTGCACAAAGCTGTGCCCCCGCACACCAATCAAAGGTTAATCAGGGTATTCCATGGGTTTGCACAGTCACCACTACACATCTAGAATGCACACATTTACACAGTTAACCCATAAACATGGCACACTCTTTCAATCATGTTTCACAATTGGGGAGTTGAAACATTTTTAGAGCTTTTATAATATAGTTAAGATTTAGTTATAATTTTGAGTTCAAACACAACATAGTTTACATACCAAATTATTTAGCTTTAGGCGAAGAAATGTGTTTTCAAAATTCAGTTTTTCCACTTCTTTTTGCAATAGCATCTTTTCAGTTGTAATTCTTCGAGAATTCTCTTTCTCTCTACTGAGGGCCTGAGCTAATGCCCTGTTATTGTGCTTTAAAGATATTTTGAAAATAGAAGAATTATCTGTAAAAAAATTTTAATAGTTAATATTAAACATATACCTTACTAAAATTTCATATTCTTTAATAAAACTATTTTAGACAAAACGTATTTCACTTTCTAAGTTTTAACTGAAGGTTGGAAAAGAAGAGGATGACAATACAGATGCAGTTTTGAAAAAATGTAGTTTGGAAAGTGAAATAATTAAAGCTAGATAGATGATAAGTAAGACATGAGGAATGAAGAATGTTTGTGAATCGTTAGGAATAAGAGGATTCTTCTATAGACACAGCATTCTAGATAATCAGATCAATCACAAAAACTAAATCTTGATACCTGCTGCCCCACCTTCCTTTTTGCCTTTGACTAAGAGGTAGAATTGGAGAAGCTGACCCTGAAGCCCTAACCGGAGATGTCCCATAGAAATTGGGGTGGCCAACCTGAAAAATTTAAAGCCAGTTTCTGTGGCTCCAGAATTGAGCAAATTAGTTACTGCTCCCAAAGTCCAGTTTTCAAAACCCTGAGTGAAGGGGAGCATACTTGCTATGATGTCGGATAGATCATCTAAACTCTATGGGATATTAAACCCCCACCCCAAACCCTGCCTCGTCTATGAGGGCATCTATTATAATCTAATCCTGGCCTCTTCTCTTTACAAGCACTATGTAAACATGATTTAAATCAGAAGTGCTTTCCTGTTGTTAGAAGGGAAATATAATGTGAATTCCTTGGTAAATCTCACCTTAAATATAGTGTGCTCCCTTTGTACACTTAGAACATAATCTTGTTTTCATAATTTTGATTTGCATGCCATTGAATGAATACAAGTATAGTGCATGTAAAAAGGTTTATAAAAGTAATAATAATATTTTTAAAATACTCAGGAAAAGTCTGGGCAGCTAAAAAACAGGGTCCTAGAAAAGTACTTTATCTTTGGCACAGAGAAAGCAGTTTAAGACAACCACCTCTGACATAGCAAAAGGAAATAGACTAGAGCCAGTTTAGGATTCCATAAGCTAAAGAATAATAAATGGTTCCTGCTTCAGCCCTCAAGCTCAGTATATTCCCTCAATACAGTGGGTGTGCAGTGGTCCTACCAAAAGCAATAGGAAATAGTCCCTATAGGGGCAGTCTAATAGAGCCAGTTTCTGTGTGTGTGTGTGTGCATATAATTTATTTACTTTTAGAGAGAAGGGAAAGGAGGGAGAAAGAAAGGGAGGGAAACAACTATGTGTCCCAACTTGGGGACCTGGCCATAACCCAGGCGTGTGCCCCTACCAGGAATCGAACTCGTGGCCCTTCAGTCTGCAGGCTGGTGCTCAATCCACTGAGCCACACCAGCCAGGGTGAGAAACATCCTGATTTAAAGATACTCAGAAGGTTTGGCTATTTCCCAGGCACAATGTTACCCTTTGCAGGTGCTTTACCAACAGGCAATCTTCCCTGCTCTTGCTAAGATGGATATGAACCACAGGGAGAATGTTCAAAAGTAATGAAAATTTATCTTTGAAAGTTTTCCCCATTTCTTTTTCCTTTCCCTCCCTCCCTCCCTTCCTTTCCTCTTTCCTTTCTTCCCACTTCTGACATCTTGATTCCAGAATCCATGAAACCCCGTCACTAAAGTGCTCAGTGCCCTCATACTGAGCTTTGGCTGTATACAATCACCCTCTCTGGGCCAACCTCCTCTAGATTGCCCGTCATCCAATTGCCACAGCCTGCCTAAGCTATCTACCACTTATTTAGCTCTTTTCCAGGAATGCCAGCTTGGTATTTTCCTTGCAGTGTAGCAGGCATCTGCCTTAGGCTGTACTGGGCTCATGCTGAAAATTCGGCTCTCACCATTGAGGATAAATCATCACAGCCTCTCAACTAACAGGAGTTGAGGGGAGTAGAAAGGACTGAAAGGGGGAAAAGTATCCATTAACAAAAATAGTCATTTTAATCATTTTCTATACTTTATAAAATAAAGTACCAAATACTCTTATAAATTCTCCAGGGAAAGGTAAAATGTGAATATACTTTAAAACCAATGGCACTTACTTATTATTTTTGTTTTGATTTTGGAGGCAAGAGAAACATTCAACTTAGCAGTCTTTGACATTCTTTTGTCTTTCACATGTTTCTTAATTCCTGAGGTAAAAAGTGATCCAGTTTCCGTCACTGGGCACTCCATCACTGAAGGAAGAAAAAAGAAGAGGAAGGAAGGCAATTATAGTATTGAGTAATAAAAGAAAAAATATATAACTGATAAGTGCATTCTAAAAAGTAACAGTTATGACAAATGATATAATTTGTTTGTATACAGTATTTATAAAACCCTTCATATGAAATCTGAAAGTATGAATGTAATCAAAAGTGTTTAAAGTAGAATCCAAAAAAAGGTAAATGACTTTTTTTCTTTGTATTATATCAATGTTCTAGAGTCTAGACTAGGCTGGGGACAGAAAACAGGACTTGATTACATAAGAATGTGTAATTAAGCCCTGGTTGGTGGCACGGTGGATAAGGTGCCAACCCAAAGGTTACTACTGGTTCGATTCCGAGCCAGGGTACATAACCAGGATGCAAGCCAGGTCTCTAGCCAGGTCCATAGGTGGAGGCATGTGAAAGGCAACCATACATTGATATCTCTTTTCCTCTCTCTAAAAATCATTGAAAAAAAAAAAAAGAATGCATAAATATGGAATGCATGATCCAATGTCGGTATAGACACTTGCTGATACAATGTACAAAGAGTAACACAGAATGGATATGCCTAATCATATTTTGGGGATAGGGCTGGAGGAATGGGCAGGAGATCTTAAACTTGTTTATTTGTCTGTTAGTTACGGTTTATTTGACTTTAAAGTCTAATAGTAGAAACAATAAGATAGTCACATTATGACAAGAATAATGAATATAATACACAATGCATAGAAAGTGATTAAGTCTGCCTGAACTGGAAGGATCAGGAAAGATTTTACTTAGAAAATACAGTTGATGTTGAGCCATGTACCTGGACAACCTTCCAAGCCCCTACTGCCTTCCCCAACCTTCTTTGCTTCCATCTGCAGAGATCTAGAAGAAAGCCTATCACCTGTACCTGCCTAACTCCCAACACTCAGCCTCCCCACCACTACCTACCTATTGAGTCCACAGGACTAATCTCATTGTGCCCTCTCAGTCAATCTGAAGAATCCCCAAAGTCCTAGGTCATTCTCACCTCCCTCACCCTTATCCCCCTCCAGTTCTGAACATCTGTCATTTGGTCCTGCAGTGGGGGTAAGATATGGTCAGCCCAAGATATCATGCCCTATCCTAATCCATGTCCTTCTAAATCTGATGTGGAAGAAAGGGTCTTTACAGATGTGATTAAGGATCTCATGATAGGGAGATTATCCCAGATTATCTAGGTAGGCCCAAATGCCATCAACGATACCTTTACAAGAGAGGGGGAGTAATTGGAGTGATGTGGCCATAAGCCAGGGGTTGCCAGCATCCACAAGAAGCTGAAAAAGGCAAAGGATTAATTTGCCTTTAGAGCCTCCAAAGTTCAGTCCTGCAGACACCTTGATTTCAGTTCAATGATACTGTGTTCAGACTTCTGGCCTCCTGAACTATGAGAAAATAAGTTTTTGTTGTTTTAAGCCATTCAGTTTATGGTAATTTTCTACAGCAGTCACAGGAAATATAGTCTCCATATCTCACCCTGCCCAACTTGTGAAGTCCTCTGGAACTCACAATGAATCAAAACCTAGATCTAGCCTCAATCTCGTCCCTGAGTATTCCTTTCATCCTCTTGAAGTAGCCTCTCCCCGGAGGATGTGGATTCTGCAGTCCTGTCAGGTGACTGTTTTCTCCTATAACCCTCACTCCTGAAGGATGGCAACAAATCCATACTTACAGGCCATTTGTTCCTCCATTTCCCTAAAAGATCCCCAGCCTTGAAATGAATGTCATTAGACTCCATTACCCCCTTACCCCTCAGAACTCTTGTCAGCTGTTAACTCCTAGGTCATGCCTCCTAATAGACGATAATCTCTCTCTCTCTCTCTCTCTCTCTCTCTCTCTCTCTCTCTCTCTCTCTCTCTCTCTCTCTCTCTCTCCCTCCCTCCCTCCCTCTCTCTCTTTTAAGATTTTACTTATTTCCAGAGAGAGAGGAAGGGAGAGAGGCAGAGAAAGAGAGAAACATCACTGTATGGTTGCCTTTTGCCTGCCTCCAGCCACAGACCTGGGTGGAGACCTGGATTGCAACATGGTTATGTTGTCCTGGTTGGGAATTGAAACGGTGACATTTGGGTTCGCAGGTTGGAGCCTCATCCACTGTGCCACCAGCCAGGGCTCATAGCTGATAATTTCATATCCTGGCTCACTATTACTCTCTGAGGACAATGACGTAAGTTGTGAAAGAACTTCTCAAAACTCCAAATGCAATTACCTATCCATTATCATCTGTATTTGTCCACTTGTCTTCTCCCACATTATGATGGGTGAACTATCTATCCTTCCATCTTAAGGCCAAACATGCCTTAGACAGGGGTCCACACACTGGATCTCATGCCTTCCTGCCTCCTCAAAGGCAGAACTCCAACAATTCTCTCCTCTATATCATCAGTGTTTTCCTTCTCCACTGGATCAACATAGAGACATACTGCTACTTTCTTCATCTTAAAAAACTCTCATCTGTTCCCACTTCATCCTCAGACTACCATTTCATTTCTCTGCAGCAACAACAACCTGTAAGACCTGTCTTACAGTTTCTAATTCTCTTGCAAACCAACCTCCCTTGGGCTTTCACTCTGGCTGCTCGCCCCCACCCCCAAAGCTGCTTTGACCTCCACGCTGCTGGATCTAATGGTCAATTCTCAGTTCTCACTCAACCTGATATATGTATTAACCGCACTTTATATGGTTAATTTCTTCTTCCTCCTCAAAAACTATCTTTCCTTGGCTTACAGGACACCACATTCCTGGGTTTTTTTCTCCCTACCTTACTAGCTGCTCCTTTTTAGTCTCTGACAGATTCTTCCAGGTTATAATAGGTTCTCTCCTTGGACCACTTCTCTACTTTGGTGATTTCAGTCATGGCTAAAATACCACCTGTCCATGAACTCAAAAATGTGTGTCCTTAGTTTGGATCTCTTTTCTAGATTTCCCTGGAGTCATAGTTGTCTATTTGCAGTTCCACTTGGCTAAGGAAGCCAGGCATAGCAAACTTAAACTGCTCAAACCTGCTTCACTTGGAGCTGTCCCACCTCAGTTAATGACGACTCCATCCTCCCAGTTGCTCCAGCCCACAATCTCACATCCCAATCTACCTTCATAACACAGTTAGAATCTGACCAATTCTCTGTACCTCCAACGCTACCAGCCTAGAACAAGGCACTAACATGTCTCACCTGAATTATGGCAATAGCCTCGTACCCACTTACTTTCATTCCTGCCCTCACTACCGTGTATTTATTGGTATATACAATCTAAAACTCCCCAATGGTTCCAATGGCTCTCAAGAGTAAAAAAACAAAAAACCAACCAACCAACCAAACAAACAAAAACAATGTCCTTACAATGGTCTAGAAGTCCCTCTGCCATTGTCTTCTTCCCATTTCTCTATTTGAACTCCTCCTTCTCTTCCCTAGCCCATTCCGTTCAGGACACACTGGCCACCAAGATATCACTACTTCTGGCAAGTCAGACATTCTTCAGCTTCAGGTCCTTTGTACTGGCTATTCTCTGCAGAGAAAACTCTTCCTCCTGATACACAATTGGCTCATTCACTCTCTTTCAAGTCTTTGCTCATAAGTCACCTTCTCAGTGAGGCCATGCAAGACTGTAGCTTCTTCCCGCAGCATGTCTGATAGCTCTTACACTTCTCTATTTCTTTCCCATAGCATTTATTTTCAATTATACTTTTTTGATTATGCTAATACAGTTGTCCCAATTTTAGCCTCTTTGCACCCCTTTACCCAGCACCTCTGACTCTCTCAGGCAACCCCCACACCATTGTTCATGTCCATGGATCATGCATATAAGTTCTTTGGCTACTCCATTTCCTGTACTGTACTTTATATTCCTATGGCTAATCTGTAACTACCTTTTTGTATTTTTTTAAAAAGATTTTATTTATTTATTTTTTAGAGAGAGAGAAAGGGAGAGAGCGAGAGAGGGAGAGAGAAATCAATGTATGGTTGCCTTTCACCTGCCTCCAGCTATGGACCTGGCTGGAGACCTGGTTTGGAACCTGGTTATGTGCCCTGGCTGGGGAATCAAACCAACAACCTTTGGGTTCACAGGCCAGCACCTTATCCACTGTGCCACCAGCCAGGGCTCTTTTTGTACTCTTGATTACCCAACCCCTTTATTCATTCTCCCATACCCCATTACCCCATCCCTTGTTATTCTGACAACCAATCCGAATAACAAGAAAGGATCCAAAAAAATAAGAGTAGTGTAAGCAGTCTCAAGCACAACTTCAAGTGTTCCAACATTCACATTATAGTGGGGCCAGGAGGAGGAGAAGAACAAGAAATTGAAAATTTAATTGAAAAAAATGTAAGAAAACTTCCCTTTGGTGAAGGAAACAGACATGCAAGTCCAGGAAGCACAAAGTCTTAAACAAGATGGATGCAAAGAGGCCTACTCCAAGACACATCATAATTAAAATGCCAAAGGTTAAAAACAGAGAGAGAATCTTAAAAGCAGCAAGAGAAAAGTTAGTTACCTTCAGGGGAGTTTCCATAAGACTGTCAACTGATTTCTCAAAAGAAACTTTGCAGGTTAGGAGAGATTGGCAAGAAATATTTAAAGTCATAAAAAACAGGGGCCTACAACCAAGATTGCTCTACCCAGCAAAGCTATCATTTAGAATGGAAGGCAGATAAAGAGTTTCACAGACAAGAAAAAACTAAAGGAGTTCATCATCTCCAAACCATTATTATATGAAATGTTAAAGAGGCTTATTTAAAAAAAAATATCACAACTATGAACAATAAAAATGGCAATAAATACCTATCAACAATTGAATCTAAAAAACAAACTAAACAAACAAGAAGAACAGAGACAGAATTATGGATACAGAGGGCGTTTTGATGGTTCCCATACATTTAAATCACTGTCTAATATACTAAAGAATTTACTTATTGTCTGTCTTCCTTAACTAGAGGTTAAGTTTCTCAGCAGTTAAGTTCCATAAGATCTTTTCTATTCACCCAACTCAAAAAACAGTGCCTCAGTGCCTGGAAAATGATATAAACATAGTAAATATTTGTTAAAGGAGTAAGTCTTAAAAGGCGTAAGGAATAATATTTGTTGAAGGAGTAAGGCTTTATCAGGTATTAAGATTAGAAAGGGTATTTCAGAAAAAGAACTGACCTGTAAATGCATGAAAATGAAACATTTAAGAAAATACAAGTGGTCTCTTGACGTTGGAATGTTACTATCCTATTTGTTTCTCTGTAAAGCAAAACTCCTTTAAGAGTTGTCTATACTTGCTGTCTCCAATTCATCCCCTTCCATTCTCTTGATCCACTCCAATCAAGCTTTTGTTCTCACCACTACTATATGCAAATTGATTGTTAAAATCACCAAACTGTTGTATTGCTAAATCAAATACACTAGTCAATGTACACTTCTAATTTTACTTGCCCTATGTGCAATATTTAATATCAGATCATTCTCTCCTTGAAATACTTTCTTCAGCTAGCTTCTAAAACACCACATTCTCATGGGCTTTCTCCTTTCTTACTAACCACTTCTTCTTAGCCTCTTCTGCTGCCTATTCTTCAGTTTTCAGAACCTTATACTTCCTGAGTATCCCAGAGCTCAGTCCTTGGGTCTCATCTATTTTCTATGTACATATATTCCCTTGGGGCTATTCGCTAGTATCCTGGCTTTTAAAGCTAAATGCTGATGAATTGAAAATTTATAGACTCAATCAATTCCAGACTTATTCACCAATTGCCTACTCCTCATCTCCAACTTGGATGGCTAATATGCACCTCAAATTTAACATGTCCTAATACACCCTTAATTCCACCCAAACCTGCTCCACTGTGTCCTCTCCATCTCACTTAATGGAAACTCCCATCTTCTAGTTGTTTACGTTGGTAGTATCCTATTCTCTCATGTCCCATATCTATTCTATCTTCAGCCATATCAGTTCTTTCACAACATAGCCACACGAGCCACTTACCACAATTTCTACTGCTACCATTCTCCCTCATGTAGACTGCTGCTACCAATACCTAAATGATGTTCCTGCTTTCACCTTCCCTCCAACTATCTATTCTCAACCATGTAACTGAAATGATCCTTCTAAAACTCAAGTAAATTCATGTCACTCCTCTGTTAAAAAACCTTCATATGACTCACTCAAGAGTGAAGTCGTAATCCTTGCAATGGCCTATAAAATAAAAGTACTACACAATTTGATATTTATCCCTTTCTCCAAGTCTCCTTCAGCACCTCTCTGTCCTCTTTTCCTTTTGCACACTAAGCTCCAGCCACACTGGCCACCTTGGCAAGCTCCCACTGCAGAATGTTGGATTCCTTTTTCTCCTCTCTCTCTCTTTTTCTCCTTTCAAATAATCACAGAATATGCTCACTTCAAGTCCTTGATCAAATGTCACTTTCCTAGTGAGCCTCCCCAGACCAAAACTATTTAAAATTATTCACCTGACCCCATTTCACTTCTTTTCTTTTTCCCATTTACTAATAAAATTACACAATTTCCTTATTTAATTTATGTCTGTCTTATACTACTAAAATGTAAATTCTCTGCGGGCACAGATTTTTGTTAGATTTGTTTGTTTCTGTACCCTCAGTGTCTAGAAGAATGCCTGGCACATAGCAGCTGCCAAATAAAGATTTGTTACAGAAATGACAATGGATAAATAAATTTCTAATAGAAAAATTGCCCAATATTGGAATAGGTCTCCTTTGACAGTGTTGAGCAGATGTTGAGAAATATCAAGCAAATAATGGTAAGATTGTTTTAGAAGAAATTTCTCCAAGAGGAAGAAATAGAACTAGGAATCTTCCTTAGTGAAGGTTCAGGAAAAATTTTAAGTAAAACCAAAAATCATTATCCATTCTAGGCATACACAGAAACTCCATGCATATTGTTGCATTTACACACCAGAAAGGGACCCTAACATAGAAATCTAATTCATTTCCAAAAATCCAGTCAGGAAGAGCAAATCTCATTTTACTAGTTAGGAAACCACAGCTGCACAGTCCTCCCCCAATAAATTGGTTCTTAAGTTCCCTAATTTAATAAGTGGCACTACCACTCATCCACTCAAATGCTCATGCCGGAAATCAGAGGGCCTTCATTAATGGTGCTCTGTCATCTTTCATTTTAATAACCTAAGTAACACTTTCAGAACCAAAGCCAAGCCCTTGGAGTACCAGCCCAGGGTGACTTACCCTACAGCCATAGAGGTAATATAGACTGTGGTTGGACCGTGTTGGAGTCCCAGTTCCAACATTTCATAGCTATGTGATCTTAATATCTCTAAGTCTCAATTTCAAGATTACGAAAACAATGGAAAAAAAGAGCATCTCATTCTGGGGAATAAATGAGCCAACCTATACAGTGTCTAGTATTGGGTCTGGTGCATAGACAACATTCATTAACATTATCTAATTATTATTACTCCGTAGATCTTTTTGGCCAGCATCTCAGCTATCTCTAGGTCAGAAATACTCAGTTCCACATTCAACTTTCCTGATTTGGATCCCTCACCTACAAAAATCATCGCTTCTATTCCCTGAAGAATTATTTACTACCTGTAGGTACATCAAGACTCAGTTCAAGTTCTAGTTCTTCCCGGTCTCCCATCACTCCTTCACCTTCAGCGAGCCTCCCTTCTAAACAAGGGATTCCAAGAACAGGGCTCCTTCAAGAAGTTACGCAAGCAGTCTCTAGGTTCATTGGGCAGATACTTATTGAGCACTCACAACGGGCTAAACACTGTTGTACCATCAGGGAATACAGACCAGTCACAATGACAGAAATCCCTTCCTGCAGGGAGCAGGCGTTCAAATCCCAAGCACAACAGGCAGCGACTCAGATGCAGACTAGGTCCACCGCCCACGAGCTCCACCGAAAGGGTCCCGGGGCAGCTGTTTGTAAAGCCGTAAGGCACCCAGTGGGCGCCACCGCGGGTCTCGCCGGGCTCGGCAGACCCTCGACTCAGGAGGGCTACGGCTGGAGGTTCAGCCCGGGAGGGGCACGGATTCAGCCAGACGGAGGTCACGGACTTACCGCTTTTTCAGCGTGGGAGACCCACCATCCAGGTCCCAGCTCCGCTCCCCTAGCCAAGAACCCAGTTTAAACTCCGCAGCCGTTAGCGGTGGCCCCAGAAGCCAATCAGGCCCCAGGAAGGCGGCGCAGAGGCGGGCGGTTACCAGGAAGTGGGAGGCGGAAAGGGCGGGGCCTCACGAAGGACCGGGCCGAGGGGGCGTGGCCAGGGATTCCCTGCAGGCGCAGCCTGGGGGCAAGGACTGCGGGCGGGTTGGTCGTGGGTCCTTTCGCTGTCCTCTGATACGTTGAAGAAACAGGAAACTCTCTTTTGAAAAATTACCACGTTCAACCAGATGTCTACAAGGCTTGACAGCCGCCTCAAAGTTGAAAAGTTTTTATTGTTTATGACTCTACTGTGAGACTGCTGCCCACATCCTTACCATTTCTTGTCTTTGCCCAATGATGCCAATACCGTTACTTTTCACTTAAAATCTCTCTCCATTATTTAAAAATGATTTTATTTATTATTTCCAAAAAGAGAGGAAGGGAGAGAGGCAGAGAGGGAGCAAAAAAGAGAAACATCAATGTATGGTTGCCTTTCACCTGCCTCCAGCCATGACCTGGCTGGGAATCGATCCAGCGACTTTTGGATTTGCAGGCCTGCACCTTATCCACTTGAGCTGGCATCCAGGGCGCGCTCTCTCTCTCTCTCTCTCTCTCTCTCTCTCTCTCTCTCTCTCTCTCTCACACACACACACACACACACACACACACCCTCTCCCTCTCTCTCTCTCACACCCTCTCTCCCTCTCTCTATCTCTCCCTCTCTTCCTCTCTCTCTCAACTTTGTGGGGAAAAAACCGCAATGAAGTTTTGTTGATTTAAGTGTTCTTATTAATGGTCTGTTTTAGCTAAATATACAAGAACGGTATTTTCCATTATACACAAGCTATGTATATATGTAACATGTTACACATGTGTATTTATGATATATATGTAATATGTTCTGTGTAATATGTAACATGTTGTGTATGTCGTTTCCTCATTTATAAAATGGAGGTTAATAACAACATCCAATATAATATTTTTGTGATAGTTGCAATCAACAGATACTTTTGTTCAAATACATTAATATTGCTTTCTTCCTGACTCATTTTGTAGCTACAACTACAAAAGCAAAACAAATGAAAAAAGGGAGACAGGGCAGTCAGAGGAAGGAGAGATGTTAACAATTATGTGTGTGTGCCCCTAGTTTGTATGTATGTAGAAGGGGGAAACCCCCTCCCCCCAAAATCCTGGAATTATCCTGTGGAAGGCAGGGCCACTTGTAATACAGGCTTCTTCCACTAGGCAGGTGTACCAGCTGGTGGTGGTGGTGATGGGAGAGGCTGCATTCCCCTTCAGTGAATTTTTATTTTTTGAAGCTTGTTCAACACATTAGCCCATTTTATGATGGGTAATCTTTCAGTACACCTACCACATGGCATTGAACGTTCAGCAGTTTTTGACCAAAAATGGCATGACCATTCTGCCTCACACTCCGTATTCTCCCAATCTCACCAGGGGTAACTTTATTTTGTTTCCCCAGATGAAAACAAAATCCTCAAAGGATAGCATTTTGCCCATGTGAAAGAGGTGAAACAAAAAGCAGCAGAAGTACAAAAAGGCACAAAAATAGTTGAGTTCAAGAATTGTTTTGAACAATGGGGTAAAAAAGCCTTGACAGGTATATTACACCAAATGGAGGGTACTTTGAAGGTGACTGAAGTTTAAACATATAAGAATAAATACATAGGTTTTTATAAATAAATTCCATTTTGAGGGGAATTTTCCCACTTTATGTTCCCAGAAAATTAGCTTATTTTCCTTTCATAAGCATCTTTCATAATCTATACAAAGCATTTGGTAAAACTTCAGAGAATAAAATTTCCTTTCTGTATGCTATTAAACCAAAAATAAAAATAGCTCATTAAATCTAGGTTTTAATAATTGATTATACAACTTTTACAAAGGTGGTGCTGAAAGTGATGAAGGAAGCCCCTGTCCCTCCCAAATCCAAAGCCAGAGCAAAGGCCTTAAAATTGAAGAAAGCAGTGATGAAAGGCACCCACAGCCACAAAAAAAGATGTGCACACCACCCACCTTCTTACAGCAGAAGACATTGTGGCTCAAAAGAGTGCCCCTAGGAGAAGCAAGCTTGACCAGTATGAGATCAACTTTCCCTTGACTATGGATTCATCCATGAGGAAGACAGAAGACACTTGTGTTCATTGTGGATGTCAAGGCCAACAAACCACCAGATCAAACAGCCTGTGAAGATGCTCTATAATAGAAGCTCTATAAATGTTTGGCTAGTGTGGCTCAGTGGATTGAGTACTGGCCTGCAGACAGAAAGGCTGCGGGTTCGATTTCTAGTCAGGGCACATGCCTGGATTGCAAGCCAGGTCTCCAGCCAGGTCCCCAGCTGGAGGCAGGCGAAAGGCAACCATACATCAATATTTTTCTCCCTTTCTTCCTTCCCCTCTCTCTGAACATAGTAAAATACAATCTTTAAAAAATATATTGATGTGGCCAAGGTCAACACCCTGATCAGATCTAATGGAAGGAAGAAGGTATGTGTTGGACTGGCTCCTGACTATGATGCTTTGGATGTTACCAACAAAATTGGGATCATCTAGACTGAGTCCAACTGGTTAATTCTAACTATAAAAAATGTTATGCTGTAAATAATAATAATTGATTATATAGTGATGCAGTCAATTTGATATGGTCAGTATTTTGTTCATTTGGGGACATTAGAGAATCACAGCTTTCCATTTTACTTTAGAGAATCCAGGAAAATAAAGCAAAGCATGAATCAGAGTTAAACCTTTTAGTCTAATATTTCAAGATCAGCCTCCAAAGAGATCTGGCTACATGAATCTTGTGTAAGTAGAAAGGTATTTATTTTGGGCCAGCTGCTAAAATTATAGCATATCATACAGTAAAAACTTCAATAATAGTGGTCTTGAATGTGATATACTGGTTAAAGAAATTTCTGGTTACCTACGAGTTAACTGGCACTATCTCTTGTTTGCCCAGCTTGACACATTAAATGCTCAATATATGTTATATGTTTTTTAAATGAGCCATGTTATGTCTCTGCCATTTAGTGGTGATTTAAATTAACCAGGTCACTTAAGCACTGAGCTTCTGTTTCCGGAGGTTAATATCAGCATCCAGTATTTTTTATGATGGTTCCAATCAACAGATGTTCAAGTACATTAATATTGCTTTCTTCTTGACTCATTTTGTAGCTACAGCTTCAAAAACAAAACAAATAGAAAAAAGGAGACAGGAAAGTCAGAGGTAGAAGACATAAAAAATTTTATCAAGACATGAATACCAACATCTCTTTTTTTAAAAAAATACTGATTATCTTCTCTCAGAGCAATTGAGAGAACTTAATGAACCAAGGGATTTTTAAGTTATAAAATCTCTTGAAAATGTAAATTCTTATCATACACAACCATAAGCTTAAAAAGTATAATTAATTGGCTGAATTTAACCTGATTTCGGGTTGCTTTCAGGTCATCTGCCTCTTGGTATAATGGGCAGAGACAAGAGTCTTGGACTAAGAATGTGAAGACACAGTTAATTGTATCTTGAATACACATTGTCTATATATTCTTTATTGTAAGCTCTTTATCTATAATAAATCAGTTAAATTAATGTTGTGATACTCTTCTGCACAAGGTACTAATTTCACTTTTCTCATTCCATTTTCTTTTACTTTTACACTTATTTGTTCCCTGTTCCTCTACATAAAGGTTAATTCCAGTCAATTAAAATTTGATTATCTTGACCCACATCCCCCACAAAAACGAAGTAGAAGGAAAGAAAGAAGAAGGCTAACTGCCACGTAACACAACGGCAAAAAACTTGAACATCTCAACGTTACTAAAACAAAAATCATCCAAGAAAAATCATCCCTGAATAGGACCCAAGTAGAAGACACACTACAAATCAACAAACTAATAGAACAAATTGGAAAGAGTGTACTTATTAAACCATCTTATCGGATCACCTGTATGTACTGTTCTGGCAGGTTTATTTGCACCATGTAACCCGGGCTTATAGAAGCAAAAAAGGACAAGGGGCAGTTTAAAGCATTTCTGGAAAGGGTAGGGATAAAGACTTGAAAACAAGCAGGAACAAAAGGGCCTTGGTAGGGTACAAGGACTGAGTTACAGTCATCATGCCACCAGCACAGCCTGTGTATAGAGCAAGAGCAAGAGCAGAGCAGACTTTTTCAACACCTTTTGGCAATTCAATATGTAGTCACTGTGAGCCATGACATTTATGTCAAGTGACATTATATGCAAGACTGAGGTCATGGGGTGCAACAGGCATGTCCTTGGAAGGGCCCTGAACACCCCAAGCCACAAGTTTGAACACTCAGATAAGAACTCCATCTGGATACTGACATGAGAATGGGACCACCGCCCATCACGGGCTATAAGAAATTAGAGTTCGGACCACCCGACACTCCAGCTTGGCCTGTATCATGGGTCATGCTCAAAGTCCAATGGGAATTTCACTCCATCAAATATGTGTCATCACTGTAGCTGCCTGACTTGAGACTGATATCCAACTCTCAATCTACAGATGCATCAGTGAATCAGTGACCAAAACGTTGTGCAGCTTGCTCTACCACATCTATGCAGAAGCTCACCCTGTCTGTGTGTAACCTGTGTGTAACTTTCTTGGCTTTTGGGGAAGGTCTCCGCTAGTAAACCTGGCATTGTGGAAAGATGCAAATGTGTGTGAGGTTATTCCTTTCAAGGATGCTTGCTCTCTTGCTCATGAGAGCTTGCGAAGATGCCACTGTTGTTGCACAGCCATCAGTGGCCCTGGAACATCATTGCTGCCATCCCTGGGAAGAATGCGCATGATTGTGCTAGAGTTCCCACATCCCTGCTACTTGGCATCACTAGGCTCCTTCTACTAGGTTATACATTTTAGCTGCAAGGGAGTCGTGAACATTCAGCCCATGTCTGGCTTTTTTAGGCTTTCCACATAGATTCAGGAAAGGCATTTTGAAGTGGACAGCCAAAAGTATGATAGCAGTTTATTTCAGTATTTTATGCTACTTTACTATGCTAACTAATTCTATTTTCTTTGAAAGATTTTATTATTTATTTTTAAAGAGAAAGGCAGGGAGGGAGGAAGAAAGGGAGAGCAAACATCAGAGTCTGGTTGCCTTTCACCTGCCTCCAGCGATGGACTTGGCTGGAGACCTGGCTTACAACCTGGTTATGTGCCCTGGCTGGGACTTGAACCAACAACCTTTGGGTTCACAGGCCAGGGCCTATCCACTAAGCCACCAGCCAGGGCTTCTGTTTTCTTTAGTGAAAAAACTTTTTGTTGTTCCAAGTGAAGGGTTGATAATAAATACAATAGATTTAGAGAACACTTATCAAGTGCTTACCATGTCCTAGGCACTGTGTCAGACCCTTTATATGTGCTTTTTAATTCTCACAGTGATCCTATGTGATAGGGGCTATTATTTCCTTTTACCATTTGAGGAAACAGAGGCACAAAAAATTTAAGTCACTTCTGTATAGTTTAGTAAGTCATACTGCTGGGATTTCAACCCAGGCGTTTTGGCCTGGGCCTCATTGAAATGGCAGAAGTAGCTTTCCATCTGTCACTTTAGTTTTGAGGCATGACATTTATCATGTGAATTTCCTTCCCTATGTTGCCTGCTTCCCAGCCTCCATGTTTGGGGGCATCCCTTTTGCACCTGGCATTACGCTAGGAGTGAAGATGGATGAAGTAAATCCTCTTTCCTTGAGGGAAAAGGCACACAAACAATCCATTTCCTTTCATTGTGATAAATAGAAACTTGAAGATGATTCAAGACTCTTTCCCTGGTCTAGATAAGGACAAGGCTTATGTTCTTACCTCTGACTGAAGTGTATGATTGTGTGAGACTTCCCAGGGGAGGGAAGAGATAATCAGGAGTCTTGGTCTACCATTTGTCTGGCTGGGTATCCTCCGGCAATAGTTATAATTACAGTTCCTTCACCTACATTAAACTATTTCCTGTGCAGGGCGACATTAAGAGACTGGAGTGGGTCCACTTGACAAACTGTATCCTGCGCCTCCATAGGGAATTCCAGAGAGGTTCCAATATTTCTCTACTCAAGATTTCCAGTGATAAAATCCAAACCGTGCAAACTGGAGGCTTGAAAAGTTAGCCTTTGTGCTCACCAGCTTTAGTAATGAACTTACATTTACCTCTTACCCAGCAGCCTGGGGCCGTGAGGCCCACACCTCTGGAGCTCTCTCCGTACGGACGTTGCTCCTCATCGTAGTCCCCTTCTCCCTCTTATGACTCACTACAAATGAAGTTGTGGAAAATTATGAATTCTGCTGTTTCCATTGCCTTTGGAAAATCTAGGTGGAAATGTTAAGCAGTCACAGAGATATAAAACAGAGAATTGGGAGTCAGTGATGAACAAGAATGGAGATCTTGATGTAGTCGGTAAGTTAAGGAGGGAAGAGCATAGAGCCTGGTGAACATCAACAAATGAAGGAAAGATGAAAAGAAAGCAGGAGAAGCAGTGAATGGTCAGAGTAGACACAGGCCCACTTCGGAGGCAAAGGGAGGAGCTCTTGCAAAGAGGACACCTTCCCATGTCTCAAATTAGCAGGAAGATGTGAATGAGAACCGCCATGGGTTGAATAGTTAGGAAGTCATTCATTTCACAGCAGTGAGGGTGCAGGGATGAAAAAGACAATTCATTAAGGCTGAAGAGAGGAGTGGTAATAGTTACAGGAGAACGCGGGATGGGGGAGAATTTGTATTCTTTTTATAGACTGGGGAAAGAGAAAGAGAGAGAGTGGATGATATAGGAAAGAGGTGGGTAGTGGTGAAGTAAAGTTCTGTGGACCTGGAGTATGGAACAGGGCTAAGCCGTGAGGCAGAAAGAAGAGATGAAAGAATAGATGTTGAAAACATAGATGACTTTGGAAACAAAAGCACTTTGCAAACTTTCAAGTTTATTAATATTATCTATTATTTCACTTAAAACATTTGTTTGCTTTTAAGTAGCTCTCCCTACATTAAAATTTTTTTTGATACTTTCATTTCATTTAGTACAAACTAAGGTCAAAGACATTATTTAAACATGAACCAAAACGTTCCAATCCCCTGTAAATGAAAGGAAATTAGTGTTTGTCTAAAACTCTTGGCTATTATTATATCAACCACAATACAAGGTCAAGTCCTCTTAAGATAGTTAGTTATAGGAAGAAATATAAAAAGTGCTGGTTTCCAAGTGAGTTGTCTGCTGACTAAACCACTGCAGAATTTGAGAGGGAAAAGAAAAATATATTAGATTGCAGGGTTCTCCCAAAGTTAAAATTTAGACAATAAATATAAATAAACCCAAACAAATAAACTCATCAAATCAAAATTTTCTCAGACAAGTTAGGAACCTGTAAGTACCTAAATATTATAAGAGTTGTCTGTAGGAAAGTTTCTATGTTCACCCTTAAAGCAAATATGAAACTTTTCTCAAATTTTTAACTCAAAAAAATCATGTATCTTCCCCATTACATTAATTATGTTATTAAGGTAACATAGGTATTTTTCTTAAGAGCATAGTAGTCATTTTTCAGTGTAAGTAATAAACTATATAAGGGTGGGAGAAATTACTTAGAAAAAAGATGAACAGCTAATAAGCTCTAAGTTCTCTGGAATTACAATGATTGAAAGTTCGTGCTATCAAAAGACTTTTAGAGACTAGTCATTTGACATAAGAGTATACATTAATAATAATACAAGATGGTGCACATTCATTGCCACGACAGTAGCAGAGAACAGAGCAATTCCTATTTGGCTGTAGATCCAGGAAGCCAACACAGAGGACAACAGTTCATGTGACCTAGGGGTTGCGGTGGGCTAAAAAAGTGGCCCCCTAGAGATACAACAACTTCCTAATTCCCGGAAATGGTGAGTATTATCTTACCATCAAAATCGTAGATACTGCCTAATTTTGAAAGAGTCTTTGAAGATTTTATTGTGTTAAGGATTCTGAGATGAGATTATCCTGAATTACCCAGGTGGGCCCTACATGCCATCACAAGTGTCCTTCTGAGAGAGAAGCAGCCGTTTGGCACACGGACTCTGGTGACAAGAAAAATGGAGCAGAGAGAGATTCAGTGACAAGCTCAGGAATGTCAACAGTTACCAAAAGCTGGAAGAGTCAAGGAACCGACTTCCTATAGAGTCTTCAGAGGGACTACAGCCACAGTGGCCACTGGCAACTGGATTTTGAACTTTCCGTCACCAGAGCTGTGAGATAGTAAGTTTCTCCTGGTCTAAGCCGCCTAGTTTGTGGGCATCTGCTATAGCAGCCTCAAGGAACTAACAGGTGTCTAGAAAGATGAGAACTGCAGTGTGTGAAAAGGAGCATTTTATTTTTAGAGAGGGGTGGGAAGAAGGTAATGAAACAGGAAAAAAGCAACATTTTCTAACAAATAGTTGAGTTCAGACATAATGTAACTAGATGGAGGGCTATGTAGGAAAGGAGGGTTGGGCCACTTATTTGGACTCAGTTAAATTTTTGATCAGAAAAAGGACATAATCAGGGCTATGCTGAAGATATATACAGATATTTAGATATAAATACATAGATATATATCAGCTTGTGGAAAGTCTTCTGGACTTAGTAGAATAATTTATAGTTTATAGAAACTCTACTCAGCCACCAACATGGGTGTATATTTATAGCTTTTATTTTGAAATAAATTTATTTAAATTTTTCTTATAATACTTTTTTAAAGGTTGATTTTTTATTCTCATTTGAGAGAGAAGGGAAGAGAGAGAGAGAGAGAGAGGTGCGTGTGAGAGAAAGAGAGATGTGTGTGTGTGTGTGTGTGTGTGCATGTGAGAGAGAGAGAGAGAGAGATAAACATTGATCTGTAGCCTTCTGCACGTGCCTGAACTAGGGATAGAACCCAAAACTTAGCCATGTGTCCTGACTTGGAATCCCATCAATAGCCATTCGGTGTATGGAATGATGCTCCAATCAATTGTGTCACACTGGCCAGGGCTTATTATAATACTTTTTATTTTGACAATTTCAGATGTTATAGACTCCTTTATTTTTTAATTTTTAATAAGTTTTTAAATTTTTTTTATTTATTACTCTTTAGAGAGAGGGGAAGGGAGAGAGGCAGAGAGGGAGAAAGTCATCAATGTATGGTTGCCTTTCACCTGCCTCCAGCTACGGACCAGGCTGGAGACCTGGCTTGCAACCTGGTTATGTTGCCCTGGCTGGGAATCAAACCAGTGACCTTTGGGTTTGCAGACCGTTGCCTTATTCACTGTCCCACCAGCCAGGGCTATAGACTCCTTTAAACTGGAAAAGTTACAAAGTCTTTTTGTCTTTCATGCCCTAGACGTTTTTTCAAGTGCATAGGCCACTAAATTACAATGCCCCTCTACCTGGGGTTCCCTGGCATTTCTTCAGCATTATATTCAGGTTTTCATTTTGAGCAAAAGTACTACGGATGTTGAATTGTTCCCAATATATCATATCAGGAGCACATACCGTTGGTTTGTACCATTAACTGGTGATATTAACTTTGGCTACTTGAATAAGGTGGTGCCTGCTAGCTTCCTCCACTGTGGAATTACTATTATTTCCTGGAGTCAGTCAATCAGGCATTTCACCATGAAGCTCTGGTTCCTTTTACTAGGGAATAGAGGAGAATGGGTTTAGAAACCAAAATCTGGGCACTCAGTGTACCCATTGCTACTGGGGTATCATTAGTTTAGGCTGTCTCAGGGGACAGAGCTTGAAACTCTATGTACATTTATATATTCATGCATACATAAATATAAACATTATATCTATCTATCTTTCTTCCTTTCCTTCTATCTTTTATCTATTTTAGAACCCATGTATTCACTATTCACACCAAAACCTCCAATTCCAAATAGACACCATAGGGTTCATTCTGAAAATTTCCTTTTCAATGTATGTAACTACTTCTCCAACTGTGAAACATTTGATTCTTATTATTTATACTATATTAAGCTTTTGCTCAGTCACAGAAAGTAATGTAAGGGGTAAAAAAGACATTAATACTTTTCCTTCCACCTTATAAGTTCATCTTAGGCTGGGCCAAAAAGTCCAATTAACAGAGACAGAGTAATGGGAGAAAATCAGGTTTCTATACATGCACATGGAGAATTCACATAGTCAAAAAACGAGACAACATTGGGTACATAAAGTGTTTTTGGACATAGGAAAAAGTTGGGAGGATGGCATATTATATTTCATACATGAGGGTGGGAAGTATAAGGAAGAGTGGAATATACATGGCAGGAAAATTCTTGCTAGAAACAGAGAGATGTTAGAGGGTATTTAGCTGACAGGCTTGGAGTCTTCATGCTAGAGCCAAGAATCTTAACGTGATTAATCCAAAACTCTCCTCTCAATGCAGGTTTCTCTGTCTGAATCTCTTGACAGAAAAGGAGGGGAGGTTCTAAGTCACTAAGTTTGTTTCTTAATAAACAACTTAATATCAATGTCCCCCCAAAGCAGCTTCAAGGTTGCAAAACTTCGGTTCCTTCCAGTAACTTCAGAATTTCTAAGCCATAACTCTGTGAGAACTTGACTAACTAGAGTTAAATATTTGTTTACTATTCTTTTTTAGAAAATCTTTTGCTGAAGGATACGTAAGGGATTCATTAGTTTCCCCTCTTTCTTTTGAATTATGATTAGATTTATTTTGGTCTCTTGTGTATAGTTTTAGAGTTTTTCTTTACCTTATATATATATGCATGTTTATATGGACATTTTATTACGTGAAACAGTAACTACTATAATTTCAAAAGTCAGAACTTTATAAGCAGGTGTATTCAAAGTATCACACCTCTTATCCTCTCTTCTATTCTTTTCCCACCCCTAATTCCTTAACCACTTGTTATTAGTTTCCTGTTGCTGCTGTAACAAATTCCCACCGAATTAGTAGTTTAAAACAACAAAAATGTATTTGTTCTTTGATAGTTTTCAAGATGAAAAGTCTGAAATGAGTTGTATGGCACTAAAGTTAAGCTGTAAGCAGGGATGTGCTCCCTCTGGAAGCTTTAGAGAACAATCTGTTTTCTTGCCTGTTCCAATGTCCAGAGCTGCATTCCTTATATTCCTCAACTCTGGGTCATCTCCTTTGTGTTTTAAAGCAGCAGCATAGCATTTCTTTCTTTCTTTTTAAAAAAAATTTGGCTTACGTCTGTTTCCATTACATGGCTTTCTCTTCTCTGGTAGTCAAATCTCCCTCTGTCTGCCTCTTATAAAAATATTTGCAATCCCATTTAGGCCCCATCTTTATAATCCCAGATAATCTCTCCATCTCAAGATACTGAATTTAATGATATCCGCTAAGACCCTTTTTCCACATAAGGTCACAATGTCCTGGGATTAAGACCTGGATGGCTATTATTCAGCCAACTGTAGGTATTTAATTTGAATAGTTTCTTATTTATGCTTCCTGTGTTTCTATTTGCACAAATGATTACATACATGTATGTTTTCTCATTTTCCACCCTTTCTTATATAAAAAAGTGACACACTGTTAAAGCTCTTGCAATTGGTCTTTTACATTTAAAATATATCCTAGAAATCGCTTTATGTTGGTTCATAGAAAATGACCTCATTGTTTTTTTAGATTCATAATACTCCATTGTGTGTATACGAGTCACAGTTTATTCACATACTTTCCTATACATAGAAATTTAGTATTTTTTCTAATACTTTGCAATTACAAACAATACTACAATGAATAACTTTGTCACACTGTTGGTGTATTTTCAGAGTAGATTTAATTTGCATTTCACTTACAATGAATGAATTTAAATAAATATCTTTTCATATTTTTGAGAAATATGTGAGAGAGTGTGTGTGTGTGTGTGTGTGTGTGTGTGTGTAGGGGCAATTGTTACCTGGTTAGTAATTCTGTTAATTTTTTGTTGTTTGAAAGTGTTTTTAAAACATAGTAAAATTTATCAGTTTTATTCATTGCATCTGAATTTTGATTCATAGTTAGAAAGTCTTTTTGTACATCAAGCTAAAAAGAAAAATCATACACATTTCATTCCAGACCTTACATTATTTCATCTTTGACATGTATATCTGTGGTCCATTTGGAGTTCATTCTTGATTATAATATAAAACTTGGTTTTCATTTTATCTTTCTCCAAATGGCAAGCCAGTTATCCTACCAATATTTATTAAACTGCTCATCTTTTCCCAAGTAATTTGAGATACCATGTTTGTTACATGTCAAATTTCCATATGCATTTGGGTTTGTTTCTGGGACTTCCTATTTTATTCTACTGGTCTATTAGGCTATTCTTCCACCTGTACCATCAGTAGATAAACAAACCAGATTTATATGTTTTTTAATGACTAGTAGGGCTAACCTTCTCTCATAAACTTTTCTTTTTCATGTTTTCCAAGCTATTTTTGCATTTTTATTTTTCTATATGAATTTTAATATCAACTTGTCTTGCCCCATAAAAATCTTGTTGATATTTTTATTGGTATTTGTTAAGTTTATAAATTAAGTTAGAGAAAACTGATATCTTTATGTTATGGAATATCTTCCCATTTGTTCAAGCCCATTTTTGTATCTTTCAGGGGAGCTTTAAAGTTTTTCTCATATAAGGTTTACACATTTCTTGATAACTTTATTCTGAAACAGTTTATCTTCATTGTTACTATTGTATTCTCTATTTTCAGAGTATAAAATACGTGTGTCTATAAGATCTATCTTATTGACTATGCTATTTACACCTCTACTTTTTTTCCCTTATTTTTTGTTTGCTTGGTCTGCTTGTACTAGAAGTCACATACTAACGTTTCCCACTACTAGTATATTTATGTCAATGTTTCTTTGCATGTCATATGTGTCAGAATGTACAGGGACTTGGAGCTACCACCTGTGCTGGAACAAAGAGGATATGTATGCATCACTGGCCAGGTGCCTGATCACTGGATCACCCATTATCAGAGGCAACTGAGGCATAGCCACTGGCATTCCGCTGAAAACTGGTATGCCCCCATTGCCCCTTCCCCTCTCCCTTGAGCATTTCCCAAAAACAAGGGCCTTAAACCTTGGGGCTGCCATCTCTAATCAGAGGACATTGTTGTTTCACAAACATCTATGTACATTCTGGGTGGCTGGAGCCAACCAGCAGGATGACTCATCTACCTGAGGGTCTGCTCCACACCCTTAAAAATCCCTCTATCCCTTCTCTTGGTGCTGCAGTCTGTTGGAAGTCAGCCCACTTGATTGCAGTGTCCCCCTTCTAATAGAAGACCTTAATTGGACTTTTCTGGCTCTGGGTCCTTTCTTAGACACCTTGACTACCTAACAGTATGACTTTTTGCTTTATAAATGTGTTGCTGAGTTGGTACTTATATGCTACGTTTACAGTTCAATCCCCTGTTAGGAGACATGCAAGGATCAACCAATGAATACATAAATCAGTGCAACAACAAATCAATGTTTCCCTCTAAAAATTAATCAATAAATAAAAAATTAAATGTGTTGCTGAGTTATTTAGTCAATAGAATTCATAATTATTATGTCATCATTGTGAATTATAATATTAAACCATGTCATGTGTCAAGGACATTGTCACATTTGGTTCTTCATTCCCAGGGAACAACTTCCCATCTCTCACCTGGTTATTAATGTCTGAAGGTGCAGATGTATTTACCTCTCATTGGTATGTTTCCTTCTAAGACCCACAGGAATTAGGGTCCAATTACAGTGGAACCTTGGTTCTTGAACTTAATTTATTCTGGAAGGCTGTTCAAGGAGCGATTTATTTCCAAACGGAATCATTTTGTGAACCAAATTATTCAAGATGGGAGATTTTTAAGCAGTGGTTTAACTATATTATGGGATCTCGAAAACAGGACTGTGTTTTATTATTGAAATACCTAGCAGTCTTTTGCAGAACATAGGGTGCAACTGGAAGATAAAAGAACTCTTGGTGCCTCAGTGGATTGAGCAAGAGCCTGGGAGCCCAAGGATCGCTGGCTCAATTCCCAGCCAGGGCACATAACCAGGTTGCAAGCCAGGTCTCCACCCAAGTCTGTGGCTGGAGGCAGGCAAAAGGCAACCATACATTGACATTTCTCTCCCTTTCTTCTTTCCTCCCTTCCCCTTTCTCTAAAAATAATGAATAAAGTCTTTTAAAAAAACTTTTGGGGTTATTATGAAACAGAAACACTCAGCAGGGAGTAGGAGGTCGAGCCATAGATAGGGGCTGTAACTTAGAGTAGGCTCTGTTTTCCCGCGCTAGGTCCCTATCCTTTGTTCCCAGTTTGTGATGCCTTGACCCCCCCTTGCTTCTGTTTTCCCCCGCGCTAGGTCCCTCTTCTTTGTTCCCCCTTTGTCCCCGCCTCCACCCACTCCCCAAAAGTATATAAGGAGGGGAGACCCTTACTCGGGGCCCAGAATTTGGAGACTGACTCCTCTGGGTCCGCACGTGTAATAAAGTGCCTACTTTTTCACTCATCTCGGAGTTCCGCCTGAGTCTGTTCCCCTAACAATTATTAATAGCAAATTAAACAGTGCATACAAAGGACTGGGAAGAGTGCCAGGTGTACATAGGTGTTCAACAAATGTTTGCTCCTGCCTCAATTTTCCTTGCTGTAGTGGGAATGAAAATACAGGGTTGTCTCACAGACTAAACAAGGGTTATCTGTGTGAAACAGCTTTGTAAACCCTAAATATCACCCAAATGGATTTTCGCCTCAATGCAATGTGTTAATAAATCTTGGCACTGAGCTGCCCAGTTTGGCGGGAAAGGCCCTCACTTGGGGGCGTGAAACCTAACTCATTGTAACTCATGAAAAAAATCCCGGTAATTGCAACTTTGGAGTTCTTTATTTCCTATTTAAACACAGCCGATGAACGGTCAAGACGGTCCCGTGGCGTTTACTCCGTGCGTCTCGGCTGGCCTTTTCTTTCCCACGGCAGGGAGGCTACAGGCCTGGAGAAACCAGCCTGCACAGCTGAACGCAGGGGAGGCGAACCAGCATCCGGCCAGCGCATGGCCGGGTGAACCAGGCCCGGGGCGGGGCACTATCTGGGAGGGCCCCGCGAGGGGGGCGGGGCGAATCAGACCGGGGGCGGGGCACTAGCTGGGAGGGTCCCTTGAGGGGGCGGGGCGGGG
>PVIW01000177.1:459983-500412 GCA_004026585.1 Noctilio leporinus | reverse complement strand
GGAGGCTGCCTACCCGGTCTCGCCGGTGCGGAGATCTGCACTCCGGGTGGGCTGCCCGGGAGGCGGCAGGGCGCCCCTACAAAGGGCCCGGGCCGCGCTGATAACACCCGCGGCCCGGACTGCGGGATCGGGCCGCTTGCGGGGAGACTCGGTGGGCTCCCCGGGGTCCCATCTCTTTTCATCCCACCTCGTGGGAGAGGGAGAAGTGCGAATTCCTTGGGCATCGCTTCCCAAAGTGGGTCCGCGGGCGGACTCTCCGCCCCTCCTTAGACTTTCTGAACCAGACTCTGTCGGGGCCGGGGAATCTGCATTGCCGCTGGCCCTCCTGTAGGTTTCGATACAGGGTGTCGCAGGACCGCACTTTGGGGGTCACTTCCCCAGATGGCAGGGCACTTCCGACACAGTAGGGAGCCTGAGTGGGTGCATTTGAGGATGGGGCACTGTGGCTGGACTTGAAATGGGGCGCAACCCTGGCACTCAGGGTGCTGCTGTGCTCCCGATGCTCAGAGTGCAGGTCAGGAGCCTTTGGGGTGAAGCAGTGCTGAAGGAAGCAGTGTGGGGTGCAGCAGGAAGAGCTTGGAGTTGGCCCTGCTGCCCTGCACTGGAGCTGTCTCCATCACTTACTAGCAGGGCAGTGTTAGTGTGGATCCTGTACACATCACTGTACAAGTATTTCTTTCCCCAGTGTTGTCATCTGTCAATGGGCACAGTAAATCCTATCCAATGGGGTATGTCTACCAGGGGTCCCCTACACTGGCTGGCACATAGTAAGCACTCAGTAAATGGGAATTGTTAAGAATGACACAGGCCCTGCTTTCCAGTCCCCCAACTAGAGAGTAAACAAGGGATGTAAAATGTAGACAGAGGTACAAAATATATTTGAGAACTGTGCAAAAAATTCTAACTTGGGGGTGATTGGGAAGGTTATGCAAATAGTGAGGTTTGCCCTGGGTCTTTATAGATAGGATTCTAGGGAGCTGACAACAGGGGCAGCATGAACCAGTTCCATCCCTTGCCTCAGAGGTGGTTCTCTCACAGGGGTTATGGTAGGGCTGCTCCCAGGACTTACAGGTAGAGCAAGAAGTCACATCTGTAAGTGGTTTTTGAAGGCTGGACCATTGGTCTATAATAGATTCAACTGGCCATGTTTGACACACATGATTTTCCGCAGACTAACGGTCTCCTTGTCCCCTTTCATTGGAGACTATAAATTAGAGCATCTATGAAAGGATCATAACTGATCACATAGTAAAAGTGAATTGCCATGGATGGAGTTGTGGGTCTTGGCTCATTTTACACTTGCTATGGAATGTGCAGATATGGGGAATCTCAATTTGGGAGTACTTTTTTTCATCAGAGTATTGTTTTAGGTCACATAGAAATGCCATAATTTCCCATGGTTCAGCCATTTCCAGGATAGATTAAGAAATCAAGTTCTTAAAACTTCTCTAAAGCTTCATCCATTTTTGAATGAAGAAATGGCTTAGAGATGTTATTTGTTGTTCTTCTGGACCAGTCTGGCTACTGGCATACATGGAATTCTAATTTCAGTTGGTAAAATTATATCTTACTTCATTACCTAACTTAAGAATTGCAATTACCATTGTTACTGTAATAATTTCTGTTCTTTTGTTTCCTAAAATCTCCAGAGCCACTATCAAGTCCCTAGTATATACCTCATGGTAAAATTTATATCATTAAAGGTAATATTTATCAATTACTAACTTTGAGCAAGAGACTGTTCTATAAGCTTTTTATATGTTCTGCCAGTTATTCTTATGGTAGTCCTTGGAGGTAGGTACCATCCCTGTCCTCGTTTTATAGATGAGGCCACGGGCAGAAAAAGATAAAGTATGGCCCAGATCCCAGGAAGTGGCAGAGCTTAGCAGCTTCATCTCATGTTACAGATGTCCTCTGCAGTCTAGACAGCTCTCTCAGGCTTGTTGTAGTTTAAAAAGATAGGGGAATGTTGAAGATCATAAGCACACCTCCCCATCGTTTCACATACGACAGGCAATACAATGTCTCGTGTAATTCTTTAAAAAGTCATCTCAATATCTATGATTTAGTTGGTAATAGTCTGAGCCAAAGTTTTCGAGATGCTCAGCATATGTCAAACTTCTTTAGTATTATACAAAATCTTTCAGTATTGCCAGTGTTGAAGAATTTATTTTAAATAACATTAAAATGTATTTATGTTATTGTTGGAAATGTCAGTGGTGGTTGTCCTTTGTTTTTACAGAGGGGGACTGGGACCATCATTGATTTTCAGGTTCTAAAAGTTTCAAGGCAGAAGTTCAGGCATTGGAGGGAGCAATGGAAAGCCACAAGGCAGAAGAAGAGATGCTAGATATCCTTCGACTGAACGTGGGTGGCTGTGTTTACACAGCCAGGCGTGAGTCCTTGTGCCGTTTTAAGGACTCCATGCTGGCGTCCATGTTCAGTGGTCGTTTTCCTCTAAAAACTGATGAATCAGGTAAATATCTACAGTCTGTAAGCATGATCGTGAATATTCATTAAAATAGGAATCTAATTTAAATTCCCTTTGATTTTCCTAATTACAAATGTTAAATTAGTTTACTAAGTAGTGAGATCATTAGGACTGTACGGAGATTTATTAAATGTCAGTTTCTAGAATCTGTGATCTCTTGCTGAAAGTTGACAAAGAAGTGAAAGTGTGTGAAGGTCACCCATGATGACCTAATTATAGGGATTAATGATATTTTGAAAGTTGTTATATTCATGCAATTCCATGGATAAAGGTACTGAGGCTAATTAAGTACGTTACCTTCTTTCTGTGGCTTTTCAAGTTAAAAAATACGTATCTCTGGAAAAAGTAGTTGCCCTCATAGCTAACAGAATAGTCACTGTTGGTATAGCTAGTGTTAAACCGATAACGTAGTCTCATTGGAAGTAAGACTTTTTGTACATTTAAACAGTTCCGGGGCTCATGGAACCCATTCCTGCCTTTAGTGTTGGAAGAGTGGGATTGAGGGGTCCTGAGCATGAGGGGCTGTCAGTGAACCCTGGGTCCTGAGACACTGCTTTGCCTGCTGGATGGCAAGAGGAAGCATAGGGAGCTCACTGGTGTCTGGGGCTCAGGGCTTGATGTCCATCTGGACAGAAAGATTACTGGTGAAAGATGGTAAACAGAGATTGAGTTATTTTCCTGCCCCCAAATTATATCTTCTTAATATCTCATCTTCTAAACTGATCAAGGGGGAAAAGGAATTACCAAGTAAACTCACACAGAAGTGTTTTTAAAAATTCTGCTAAATTGCCTAGGAAAAACCTTTTGTTGTGATGTAGTACCAGCATAGCATTTGTTTCTTAAAGTGTACATTTACACAGTACAAAAGGACTAATAAATCAAAGTACATGGCATGCTTGGAGCTGGGAACCCTGGGTTTATATGTCAGTGCTATAAATCAACACCAACACTGGACGTAGTAACAAGCACCCTGCCAGGCTCTCTCATTGGAGAGGAACTCTAGGCCTTTCCTGGCCTAGTTGGGCTGAAGTTAGGGTAAGCTTCCATTTCTACCAGTAGTTTGAGGGCTCCATGCCTTTTGCGGTGGCCATACTGGGAATTCAGCCATTGTGTCCAAAATTCCAAATGGAGTTCAAAATATGTTTTCCTATGTGGTAGGTGAGAGTGCAGAAGGTGACCTAGTTTGACTAAACCTATTTGAACACTAGATACAAACTTTCTTGTGAGAAACATTTCTGCCTCTTTCTGATTTTAGTTTGACATGCCAAAATGTTGTCAGTGGTTGTATGTATCTGCGCAGTTATTTTTGAACTGAATGTTTTCTAGGGGCTTGTGTTATTGACCGTGATGGACATCTATTTAAGTACCTTCTGGACTATCTTCACGGAGAAGTTCACATTCCAACCGATGAGCAAACCCGAGTTGCTCTACAGGAAGAGGCTGATTACTTTGGCATCCCGTATCCGTACAGCCTGTCTGACCACTTGGCCAATGAAATGGAGACATATTCTTTAAGGTCAAATATAGAACTTAAAAAGGTCTTGGCATTTTCTTAAGTTTTCAAATATATATATGTGTACATATATATATTTATTATGCACAAAGCAATGTGTGTTGTTTTGGATAGCCTGTGTTTTCACAATAAAACATGAGACAGTTTTACATTTTTGTAATTTTTAAAGACATATTTCTTAATGATTATTGGTCATTTTTTAAGGCCAAAATTCTATCTTAGGAAGATGTATTACATTGGCACTCAAAGGTTTACGGGGGTTTATATTCTTCATTGAAGATTTGACAGTTTTTGATGGCTATTTTATAGAACTGTGTTCTCTTGAAGTTTGTTTTATTTTTTGGATTTTTAAAAAATTAAGAGCAATGTATTGTAGTATGTGAGAGCATAGTAGTATTATTTTGTTTACTGAAATGTTTGTTCAAAAGAATGGTCATAAGAAATAAAAGATTGTGTAAAATCTCTTAATTTAGTGAGTTTAGAGTTTGTCACTAAATTAAAACATCAATTTAATTCACTTTTAGATCAGTAAATCTTTTTAAAGATGCTTCTATTTTAAATCACATTTTAAGGATCTTACTACTTACCTATTTTTGCCTTATTGATAAGTATTATGTTTGCTAATAATTAGTACCTTTGGACATCTAAGAAGAAGAATTTTCCCAGATAACTTTTAATTGGGAAAACTGATCTGAATTGGTATGAATTCTTTCATTTGGATATCAGTTTGTTTTTCTTTTTAATAATTAAAAAAACATTTTATTTATTATTTTTAGAGAGAGGGGAGGGGAGAGAAGGAGAGAAGGCAATGTGTGATTGCCTTTCACCTGCCTCCAACCACGGATCTGGCTGGAGACCTGGCTTACAACCTGGTTATGTGCTCTGGCTGGGAATTGAACCAGCGACCTTTGGGTTCGTAGGTTGGCACCTTATCCACTGTGCCACCAGCCAGGGCTGGATATCAATTTTTAGGAGAGCAGTCTGATGCTATGATTATTAGGAATGGAGCGTGAAGAGAAAGTTGATTTGGTTCCAGATTCCCTTCTGGAATTTGCATGATTGTATGGGTTTTGCTAGTATAAGTTTGCCACCTCTGCAGAATGGAGCTAAAAAAGCTTGACTGGAAGGTTGGGGTACATCAACATTCATCTTTTGAAGTCCCAACTCTGGTTTGTATGCAAAGAGGACTAGCATGCATACATTCATTCTGTCTGCAAACATGCTTATTTTAAATGTTTTTGGCATATGGAGCACTGTTCTAGAGAGTGTGGAACACAAACAAATACAACATATAATTCTTGTCCTTGAACAGTTTACAATATGGTTGTGAAAAATGTGCAAGTCAAGTTAAAAACTGATACAGAACTTAGCGATAACAAATGAAAATGCAAGACCTATCAGGATTCTATTTTCATTCACTGAGTCTGTAGATAAAGAAATGCCTCCTTTGTGTCAGGCACTATTCCAGCACTTGGGAATATAACAGACCTCAGGACACTCACAGCAATAATGATGCCATTTCTCCCAGGGAAGGCCCTTGCCACCCCACGGTATGAAGCCCTCCTTCTCTGTGACCCATAGCACCTTGTGGGCTCACCTGTAGCACTTATTTAATGTCTATCTTCCGTATTAGCTATAAACTCTATGAGGGCCAGGACCTTCAGACAGTGCTCAGCACATAGTAGATACTTACCATTCAAGTGAATGAATGACTAGGTGGATAAGTGCCAAGTGAGGTCAGATACTATTGCGTTATATGTTCATATTTTGCAGTGTAAAAGAGCAAGTTAAAAATCTGCTTAATCCATAGTTGGATTTGGATTTAAAAATAAACATCAACAATGGGGTTAGTCAGTGGAAAGTTAAAGGAAGATAGAATCGAATGGGGAATTTAGGGGAAAGTAAAATTGTCTAACTTTTAGTAATTTTGTGAAAATTTTAAAATGAAAAATGATGTCAAAATAAAATGTAATCAAATGACCACATGGAAAAGGATTCTCTAGATGAAAAGGTGTTGGGTTTTGGGGGGGGCACTATTTTTGTGATTTGCCTCCCACCCCAAATTCAACATATGCATGTTTGGTTTCTAAAGGCATAAAGACTAGGCATAACCTTTTAATTCCCTGTAAGCAACTGAAATTTCAGCTTTACATGAAAGTAATAGCAAATTAATTGTTTATTAAAAATTACTTTCCAGAATTAAATTTAAATTGATATGTACATATTTTTGCTGCAGGCTTTAACAGACTTCTGTGATTCATACGGTTTAGTTTGCAATAAACCAACGGTTTGGGTTCTTCACTATCTCAACACATCTGGTGCCAGCTGTGAGAGTAGAATTATTGGTGTATATTCCACCAAAACTGATGGAAAAGATGCTATTGATAAGCAGCTGGGAGGAAGAATTCACAGTAAAAGCATTTTTAAAAGGTATGTCCGTATTTCCTTATTTAAAAATGAAAAAGGAACAAAATTAAGTCTTGGTCTTTTCTATAAGGCGTTACTGAATGGAACACGGGGTTGACTAGAACAGACCATCAACACCTCTCAGCAAGCAAAGTGCGGCTTCAGAGCTGCCAAGATAGGCCTGCTTCATGAGGAGTTGTAATGAAGACCGTTTCATATACATATAAGCTATGGGCTATCTATGTGGTCTAGTACTGTGGTTCCCAACTGGGAGTGGACATCAGAATCTTTAGCAAGGCTTTATTTAAAAAAGAAAAGGAAGAAAGAAAAGCAGAGCCACATGCCTGAGTGTCTCGACCTTAGTCTTGGGGCAGACACACTGGCCAACGAATCTGAGTGATCCAGGACAGGCCTGTGCCTTGGTGTCTTGTTCTGAGAAATTATGAAATACTTTCCTGGTCCCTCCCAGGCTTCAAATTCTATGACTGGAACATGTTAATTTCTGAAGGGGGATTCTCTTAATATTTTCCTTGTAATTTTATTTACACTAGTCAATTCACTTAGCAAAAAAAGATTTTAAAAAATTATCTGGGATATCGGATTGGGGCACATATTAGAGACAAAGGCATGATCACCTAAGTTTGTTCTTTAGATGATTACATAGGTCATCATTTTCTGAATTCTTTACAGATGCTTCTGTATAGGATAGATAACTGCCTGGCAAAGTACTAGAAAAGTTTTAGTCAAAGTTGAGTCTCTTCTAACTTTACTAAAGTTAGCGATGGTTTAGAAAGTTATTTCAAAGATTTGTTGACTTGTCTTCATGATCTATATGGTGAAATTAGCAAAAACTTTACAACTGTAAAAGAGATAAAATGTTGGTTAGTATATTCAAATAGTATATTATACTCATGTAGTATATAGTATTATATATATATGTGCTTAAAGGTCTCAGGACAAACCTTTTCCTTAATGAACAAGCACTTGTTCATTAAGGCTAATTGTGTATTAGCCATATATATATGTGTGTGTGTGTACATAGACACATACATTTATACCTAGGTAGTATATTTTCATTGCCTTTTGCAATATTTCTAGAGAGGCGGGAAATAATGTTCAGTACATTTGGAGCTATTATTCGGTAGCAGAATTGAAGAAAATGATGGATGCTTTTGATGCCTGGGAAGGAAAAGGTACTGTACATTACTTTTATTTCATGGCTGAAGGTAGACTTATCATTAGTAAGACAAAGTAAGCTTAAATGAACATCTCTTTTTCTGAGAAAGTTGTGTGTGTGTGTGTGTGTGTGTGTTGGGGGAGGTCTTGGTATTTGTCATGTCATGGTAACATTGAGATAATTTATGTATAAATCTTTAAACCTGATGAGTTGCTAGATATTATTAATAATTTATAATTCAGTAACCTAACATATGTTTCTCTTAGTTATGCTTACTTAGTTTAATTAAATAAGAGTTTGCTTAGCACCAGTTCTGTACCTAGCATTGTTCTAGGAAGTTTACCTCTAAATTAAGCATAAAATGTATTAGAAAAAGAGAGAGAGAAAGAGAGGAAATGAAAATAATGCTGGGTAAGATGCCTAAAGAGACCTTATAAGACAATTAAAATAACCTTTAAATGTGCACTTGAGAATTTGGCCACTTTTATTAAACTGTTTATATGAGAGTTGATAATAATAATGCTGTGTGATATTTATTTTACATTCAGTATCTCAATCCTAAAGCAACCTTTTATGCTATTAACCATTTTTATTGATGAAAAAAGTGAGTCTCAGGGAGACCATGCCACTTGCTTAAGGATCACAGAGGATTAACTGTTTTATGTCCACGTTGTTTCTTTCCCCTTAATTAATAAGTATTTTTGAGTGTTAAGTGCAAGCGCCATACTAAATCCCCAAAATGGGTCCAAAGATAAATAGCACATACCTCATTCCTTAAATGATTTTAAAGGCTGATAGAAACTATGCTTGCTACTCCTGTAAAATTGAATAAAAGGAGTAAAGGAGGCTTTTAAAAGGCGAAAGATTTATACGATCTGAAGAGAAACCAGAGCATAAAGGAGGCTTTTATTTTTTATTTATTTTTAAAGACTTTATTATTTTTAGAGAGAGGGGAAGGGAGAGAGGCAGAGAGGGAGAGAGACATCAATGTGTGGTTGCCTTTCATCTGCCTCCAGCTATGCACATGGCTGGAGACTTGGCTTGCAACCTCATTAGGTGCCCTGGCTGGGGAATGAACCAGCCACCTTTGGGTTTGCAGGCTGGCACCTTAAGCACTGGGCCACTGGTGCTTTAAAAGCCAGGGCCTAATGGAGGCTTTTAAAAACTACATCTGTTCCTCCTTTAGGTGGAGTGCTAGTATTAGTACCGACCCTTCCTTTCCTCTTGCATGCCCCTATCACGTGTTCCTTTGTCTTCTTTTCATACCCTTCAAACAGGATAAAGTATAATGAAAGAAGAGCTATTCTCTTTAAGCTTATTATTTTAGATTTAATTGACTTTGAGACACTTGGATTTAAGCTGAGGAACAAACCTCATGGAGTTCTGTGTCTTTTTTTGGGCCTCTGGATTGTGGGCTGCCTGGGGGGCTTCGGGAGGGCCTGGCTGGGCTTCCTTTCCTTCTGACTTAGGAGGCTGGAGCAGAGAGCTGGGATCACTGACTTCTACACAGCATTAGAAAGCATATAACAGAGCATCATTGTTACTTAATAAAATTTGGAAGGCCTGTGGAAAGCCATAAACCAGGAAACAGAAGTAAGAGAAAGACAAATTGGAAGGAAGAAGATAGTTACTTGTAGACAATATGTCTTTTTAGGAAACTCAAAAGAATCAAAGGTATTTAAATGATGACTTGAGTAGGCTTAAATAGCTGGGTATAATATGTATTAACAAAGAGCAGCTTACATGTGAAAAACTAATTAGAAGTTATAGGGGGAAATTTCATTCACTATAGCAATAAAGAAAACAAAAATAACTAGAACTGCCTTAAGAAATGCTTGAATGTTGTATGAATAAAATGAATAAAACTGCTAAAATTATTTATCTATTGTTCCATTTATAAAAGAAGAAGACATGAAGATTATGGTGAAACATACAATGGTCCTGAATGGAAAAATCTGAATATTATAAAGATTTCAGTTCTTCTTAGACTACATTGTAAATTTAACACAATTCCTACCTAAATATCAATAGAACTCTGGGAATCTTGAAATGATTCTAAAATTCCTTGGAAATAATAAACAGGTTAAATAGTCAAGAACGTTTTGGGAAGAAGAGGCCATAGGAGGGATAAGTGTAACTGTTTGATAGTAAAACATGTATGGATAATAGTAATAAAAGCCATGTATTTCAGGTATAAAAACATGCATAATTCAATAGGAGACCCCAATTAAGTTTTAAGAATAGAAATACTGAAATAAAGACTCAAAAAAAAATATATTGTGTAATAAGAAAGTCACATAGTTGATTGACAAAATATCAATGAAAAAAGGTTATTTAATAAGTAATTGAGAAGTATGCTTGAGAGAAAATAATTAACCTCACATCATTTATCAAAATAATCCCAGTTGTATTTATGAATGAAAAATGAAACTATAATAAACTAAAAGGAAATTTAAGCAAATAATTGATTTCTTAGTAGCGAAAGAAATAAGCTTAAAATAAATATTCAAGCTAGATTAATAAATTTGATTATATAATAAAGTATTGACTTTAAAACAAAAAATAAAATTAAAAGACTAATAAGAACTATGAGGAATAATGTTATATTAACTGGAAAAAGAATATCTTTAACACAGAGAGGGTTTATTTTAATTAATTAGAAAATCAACTCCATACCTACTATAAATAAATGTGTAAGGTTTATGAGCATAAAATTCCTTGCAAGGGAAGTAAACATGTGGCAGGAGGTATAATGAACTCATTATCCAGGAAATATACATTAAGTTACAACTATTTTTTATATACCAGATTAATATAGATCTCATACAGTCTTGCAGGAGTAAAAATAAGTACAATTTTTTTTTTTTTTTGCATCCCTGGGTGGGCTCTAACTAATATAACTTTTTAAAAAAATAGTACATATCAATTTGCATCAACCTTGTTCATATTCTTTGACCTAGTAATTCTACTTAAAATCTACCTTAAGGACATAATCATATGCAGAAAAGGCTTATGAACAGAGACATTCAGTTAAGCATTACTCATATGTAAACAAATAAAAAAAATCTATTTTTTTCTTTTTTAAATTGTGTTTTTTTGATTTTGCTATTACAGCTGTCCCATTTTTTCCCTTTTGCCCCCCTGCACCCAGCACTTCCCTTCCCTCAGGCAATTCCCACACCTGTGTTTATGTCCATGGGTTATACATATACAGTCTAATTTCTTTGGCTTCTCCATTTCCTATACTGTACATTACATTCCTACAGCTATTCTGCAACTACCCCTCACCTCTTCACTCCCCCATCTGGTAACCATCAAAACGTTCTCCATATCCATGATTCTGTCTTTGTTCTTTTTATTTGCTTGGTTTGTTTTTGAGATTCAGTTGTTAATAGATTTGTATTTATTGCCATTTTATTGTTCATAGTTTTGATCTTTTCTTAAGTCAGTCTCTTTAACATTTCTTATAAGGACCTGGGAGGATCACTGAGGCAGTTGTTTGTTGGAGAAGATTTAAGAAGTTGTAAATCAAGAGCTAAGACCAGCCATTCATATGGAAAAGCCACTGTTAACAGCTTGGGTGGGCCCATAAGTTGGTGGGGTGGAGTTTTAGGGGATCTCCATGGCAGTTAGATAGGTTGATGGAGTCTCAGAAATGGCACCTGCCTGCCAGCTCTATAGCTCTGTGGGTATAGGGTTCAGGAAAGGGACAATGGTCTCTGCCTACCTTTCTATCTGGAAGAAAGCTGTCCCATAGTACTTGCCTTGATGCCTTCTGAAGTACTTCAGTTCCTTCCCGTATGCCTCTGGTACCTTTCAAGCTATTACTCTGGTGCTGGAGATCAAAGGGAGTGAGTTTGTGTAGTGCATATGTAGGTTCTTTAAGAGGAACTGCTTGGAACTCTAGCAGTTTCTCCCACTGACTCAATCAATCCCCACAGGATTTTGTAGCCAGAAGGTATGGGGACTTATCTTCCTGGCACTGAAATGCTGGGCTGGGGGTTCTGGTGTGAGGCTTCAATTCCTCACTCCCAAAATACCCATCCCGAATTTTTATCCACCACATGTGTATGTGGAATCAGCCCATTCCACGTCTATGCCCCTCCTACCAATCTGGATGGATGTAGTTTCTTTAATTCTGTAGTTGTCAGGGTTCTATTGAACTCAATTTCTGATGGTTCTTAGTGATGGTCATTCTATAGCTTAGGTGTAATTTTGATATGGTTGTGCAAGGAGGTGAGCTGTGTTTACATATGCCTCCATCTTGATCAGCAGTGTTCTAAATGTTTATAATAGAAGGTTAAATACATTTTGGTACAGCCATGGGATGATATAACTATTTAAATTATTTGAATAACTTTTTACATAGATCAGCAATTTTCAACTGGTGAGCCTAGGCACATTGATGTGCTGCAAGAATTTTTAAAATGTGCAATAGCTGACTAGTCAGGGGCACTGACCTCTTTTCCCTTAGATTGTCAAAAAATGATACTACCCAAAAACTACAGCCACCCAAATGAATAGAAATTATATCTATTGTTTTGTCGGGTTGGCAAAAAATATATTTTTTGATTTGCCACAGACTTTTAGTAATTAGTTTATGTGTGCCATGAGGTGAAAAGATTTGAAAATTGCTGATGTAGATGAATGCTCATGATAAAGAAATAATGAAAATCAAGAAAGAAAATTGTATGTCAAGTGTACTTAATTATGTGCATATCATATGAGTAGAAAAAAGACTACAATGAAATATATAAAATAACAAATCATGATTTCTACCTTTAGGATTAGAGGTATTTTTGATTTTTTTTATATATACTTTCTTCTATTTTCGAAGTTTTATACAATGAATGTGAATTATTTTATAAGCAGGAAAAAAAGTGAAAGTTTAAAGACAAACAATGGTATACCCATACAATGAAATACTACTTAGCATAAAAAGAAATGATCATTGATACGTATATCAACATGGATGAATCTTCAAAGCATCAGGTGAAAGAAGCCAGACACAAAAGACTACATACTGTGTGATTCCATTTATATGACACTCTGGAAATGACAAAACCAAGGAATGGAGGGGAGGAGCATTAGGGTGATAAAAATGTTCTATTTTGTCTGTGCTATGGTTATATGATTGTATGCATTCATCAGAAGACATTGAACTGTGTACTTTAAAAAGGGTGAATATAAATTATATTTCAATAAGCCTGACTTAACAAAAAAAGTAAATGGATGAATTTTGGGAATGTTTTTGTAGCATAAATAGTTTAGAAGCATTATAAAGTGGTTCCAGAAAGTTACTGTCTTAAAATGAAGGTCAGAGAGTTCTTCGAGTATTGGACATATTAATTATACATAATAATTTATATGCTCAACTTGGCTAAATTTTTGTAATTACTAGACCTTTAATGATAAAAAAAGAAGATATCAAATCCTTTCTTGGGACTTCATAGTTTTTTTTTTTTTTTTTAATGCTGAACAAGTTTTATTCAACATTTTAAGTTTTATGCATCTGTATATGTATAAGTTTTTATGTTTTCTTAAAAACAAAAAATTGAGGTGAAATTCACCTAACAATTAATTAAAATATACATTTCAGTGGCTTATACCATATTGACAGTGTAGTGTAGCCACCACCACCGTCTAGCCCTAGAACATTTTCTTCACCCCAGAAGGAAGCTCATTACCCATTAAGCAGTTTCTTCTCATTCGCCTCAGCCCTCAGCCCCTGGAAACCTGTGGTCTCTTCCATGTTTCAATGGATTTGCCTGTTCTGGATATTTCTTAAAAGTGAAATCATATAATATGTGACCTTTGTGTCTATCTTCTTTCATTTAGCCTAGTGTTTTTAGGGTTCATAAGCATATAAGTATTTTCAGCTTTCAATCATAAACATATCAGGTTTAAAAATTGAATTTGACTGGAATTTTGGCCTAACACACCAACTCAGATCATTCTTGTTGGAAAAGGTGCTTCTAGCGTAGTGAGTGGTACCTCATGTTCCTATAGTGGTTGCCTCTTACACAGTGGTTTACCTGACTTGATGGTAAACAGGGCAAGTGTTAGGGCCCCCAGTGTCCAGCCCTTACACTGGTACCAACAGCACCTCATAATAAAGTCTTTTGAGTGCTGAGTCTGTGCCAGGCCTTTTCTTAATTGATTTACATGTATTTATGCATTTAATCATCACAGCAATCCTGTGAGGTATGTAGCATTAATTGTCGACATTTTGCAGATGAGAAAATGTAGGCACAGAAAAGTTAAATAACTTTGGCAAGATCATTGATGAGTGCGTGGAGGAAGTGGGATTCGCTCCAGCAGTCCAAGCTCCCAAGCCTGCTGCCTTGAACCAGCACACGCTCACCGCCCAGGGCCCATAGGAAACCCGCTGCTCATCAGGGGCAGAGCGAGGGCTGGTTACCAGCTCTTCCCAGACCCAGGCGTGAGCTGTGCCGCTCCTCCGCAGGGTTTTCACGGGACCACTTTCTGTGGACGGCTCCCTGCGTCAAATGGGAGGCATGAACCTCAAGCTCTCTTTCTGGGTTATGTTGTATGAAACAATGTCTCTGAAGGTTTTGCAGTGGACAAAGCCTCTATTAATGATGTCTTTTTATCTTCTAGGTGTTAGCTACTGGAGGGTGCCCCATGAGCTAATAGAATGTTGGACCCTGGAAGAGCGGCCCTTACTGGGGAGCCTGCGTCACATGGCGCCAGTTCGAAAGAGGTTATCTGTGCTGTGTTGATGCTTTTTGATGTTTGGGTTTTTAAAAGTCTGTGACCTATATTTTTATTGCCTTTATTGGGGAAATGAATAATAGTTTTTGACCTTTATTAACCACCTTGGTGAATATTCTGTCTTACTACCAAAATACAAATCTCAATACATGCAGAGTTACTAAAACTATGTACAAAAGTGCAAATAATTATCTAAAACTGGTTTGTAGTATGTTAATTTAGGGAGAATATGATTTTAATAACACTAGCGGTCACAGTGGGAATGCTGTGGTAAGTAGTTTTCCCCACGAAAGCAAAATCCAGGCTTTTTTTTGGCAGTAGTCAAAAAGTGTATTTATTAGACTTAATATTTGAAATTTCTGTGACTTACTCTGAATTCCTTTCTCCTTTCATTGCCAAAAATAGCATTTTAATTTAATGGTATTTTCTTTTGTTCTATAAAATCATTAGCATTAGTTTCACTCCACATGTGTTTCTTTCACTGTGCTTTAAATACATTTAAAATCATCTTTCTTTTTTATGGTCTGGGAATTATTCATGGTTTTCAGATATTCTGATTTCTTCATCATCTGCTTTAGAACTTGATTCAATGCCTCTGTGACTTTCAGAATGCTCTCTTACTTGTGTCCTCTGGATTCTTCTCGGATATGCTGAGTTTATTCAGTTTTTAGTAGTTAATCACCTCTTGTTAAAATGGATATTTTTTTCTTAAATGACCTAATTTTGTTATCATTATTTATTTTATCCATTGAACTTATATTTAGCAAATATTATTTGGGTCTGGAGCAGTGGTTCTCAGCTGGGGATGATTTTGTCTCTTAGGAAATATTTAGCAATGTTAGGAGACATTTTGCACCACTGTGTAGTGGTGACTACTACTGGCATCTAGTAGATACCGTAAAATGCCCTAGAAGGCAAAGGGCAACTCTCACAGAAAAAATTATCTGACCCAAAGTGGCAATAGTAGTGCCTTGGCCTAGAGTCTAGTGGAAGATGTGGACAGAAAACAAAGCAGCAAGAATGGTGTTTTGGAGACTCTTCTCTATGTTCATTGTCTTTCCTCTAAGATTTTATTAAGCATCATTTCTGATGTATCAACAGGATAATGATAAAGATGACTTAAAAGCATTTGAGAGGTCCCAAAGAACCATCCGATTCACCTCATGAACTTTAGTTCTGTTTGACAGAGTTTTAAGCTTGAATACATTCTATAGTAGTTCCCTCTTCTCCGTGGGGAATGCCTTGCAAGTCACCTAGTGGATGCCTGAAACCACAGATAGTACCAAACCCTAGATATACTCACATAGTTTCATAGCTTTTGAAGACTTATTTTGGATAGTATCCTTTCTCCTTAATCAACTTGTCTAACTCTGCCAGGAATGTGGCAGCAGCTTCTTCATCAGAAGACACAGCTTGTTCAGTAATTTTTATATTTTTTAGTTCAGACCTATTCCCGAATCTGTGTAACCACCTCTTACTTGCAGTAAGTGGCATATTGTCAGTGTTTCTGTGATCCCTTGTTGAAGCCTTTATATAGGCTTCGTGCTTTTTGCCACAACATGTCTCAGGCAGTTGGAACATGTTTTCTGTTCATGTCTTCCTCCCCTCTTAACTAAGCATTTGACATACACTGTGACCCTGATGTTTGCAGTTTGAGGTCTGACAGCAAAACTGGCACAGATTTCTTTTTTCTTCTTCACAATTTCATGGGTAGAAGATTGTTTTTTACTGAAGATCTTAGTAACCTCAGTGTATGATTTTTGTTATTAAGTCAAGAACTTTCACTTTCTCACTTCAAGGAAGAACTGTACAGCTCTTCTTTTGCATACCTGAATTGCCAGCATCGCTACTCTTGTGTTTTGGGGCCATTATTGAGTAAAATAGGGTTACTTACACATAGCACTGGGATAGCATGACAGTTGATATGATAATTGAGAGGGCTGCTTAAAGGACATGCACCCTGTGGATATTGCTGGATGAAGTGAGGATTCATGTTCCAGGCAGGACAGGAGTGGGGTGATGCAAGATCTACTCACACTGCTTAGAATGGTGTGTAATTTAAAACTGACAAAGTATTTATTTCTGAAATTTTCCATTTAATATTTTTGGACCATAGTTGGCTTTGGGTAGCTGAAACCAACGAGAGTGAAAGCAAGGATAAGGAGGGATTATAGTTTTGCTTTCTTTACTCCATAGGGCAGTTTTTAAATAGTCATGCTGTTACCCCATTTCCAACAATTGGACATCACTGGGTTATATTTGCCTTCGGAAACATGGCAGTGCTGGGTGAGAGGGAGAAGGCTGGAAGGCCTGCCCTTGTACTGTGTTCAGGCCTGGTCTTCAGGAAGTGAGGCTGGTGGCGGCGGTGGAAGGAACAGGCAGGATTTTGACAGTAGTTGACCATTTTCAGGTCATTTAAAGCAGTGTTCCCCCTCTAGGCTTTTTATAATGGAAGGAAAACTTAGTTGGAATCTTTGAAGGTTTGTCCACTATTCAAATTAAAAAAAAGATCTGACTCTATCTAGCAGTTCCCAAAATGTGTTCCATAGAATGTGCCTAAGGCTTCATTACAGAATGATGGGAACTGTGGACCCAATGAAGTTAACAGGTGTCCTTGCTGTAGGTCTTCACGTATTCATACAGATTAAAAAAATTTTTATTCATTATTTTTAGAGAGAAGAGTAGGGAGGGAGGCAGAGAAGGAGAGGAACATCAACGTATGGTTGCTGTTCACCTGCCTCCAGCTACGGACCTGGCTGGAGACCTAGCTTGCAATCTGGTTATGTGCCCTGACTGGGAATCAAACCAGCGACCTTTGGGTTCGCAGGCCAGCGCATATCCATTGAGCCACCAGCCAGTGATTATTCATACAGATTTTAACACTCCACGAGGAGAATAAAATATGCAGCAGCATTTCTTAAGTTTATTTGACTGTGAAACCCTGTTTTTCCCTCAGTAAATCTCTTGAAACTACTGTTCTGGGAAAAACAAGTTGGGATATTTCTGGTTATCCTCTGGATCACATTAGGGTTCTTGGGAACAGAGTGACATGTGGAATTAATTCTCATGTAATATCTCATTTCCAAATTTTAACTTGGCATTATATGTGAGTTTAAAAGAGTTTCTATTTCAGTTGAAACAATCTTTTTTAAACTTGCTTATTTACTCATTGACCTTGGTGGGAGATGAGAAATAAGGTGTGTTGATACTTATAAACGTCTTAACTCTCGAGGAAAACCTTTTTGTTCACCTTGAAGGTGAACTTTGGGGATGGTTTCCCTCGTTCCTGCACGTGTAAGTGCTGACAGTGGCTGCCTCTGTTTACAGGCGACTGGCGGCCTTCAGTGAAGAGGAAGAAGCTGTGAACTGTAAGATTGCTCCCAAGCCGGTCAGGTTTTTGGGCCCTTCCACCAGCACCCAAATTAGGGTCAAGAACTCGGCTTCAGTCCGGGCGTCTCCCAGCAGCGCCCCTCCCGCCTGGTCCCCGGCAGTGGGCAGAACGACAGCCCAGTGCTCTGCGCTGTCCAAAGCCCGGTGCCTGGGGGGCGCTGAGGGGCCTGGGCATCCGTCGGCTTCCCACGACGGGAGCGCCGAAAATGGAGCCACCCACTCATCTCCAGCTAAGGCCGACAAGAAGGCCACGGCACACCGAGCGATCAAACTGAAGCGGACTCCGCTGCGCGCTGCCCGCCCTTCCCCACCCGCCGGCCCGGCCGCGGGGCCCGCGGGGACCCAGGAGCCGCCACCCGCGGCTGCGCCCACCTTGGGTGTGCGGAGCGAACACCTCCAGGGTGAGACCAACTGATGTCCGGTTTGCCTCCAGGGCTTCCAACCCGATTGCGACGCATAACTGACACTGTTGATGCAGTGGAGGTGAAAACCTAATATTTCTATTTAGGATGATGATGGGAAAAATAAATTGTGTGATGTAAGAACGGAGGAGGGTAGACTAGGTGGTTGGGGCTATAACTTCTCATTTTCCCAACTTTTACATGATTATCTATAGACAGTTTGAATTTCAGGTTTTCATTATTTTGAATGGTTAATTGGTATTATGGCATAAGGTAACAAAACAGTACGGCAGCACGTCACCAGGGAAGTTTGCTTTGTTGCTGCAGTAAGTATAGACTTGAGGCACTTCTGTAGTGTTACTCACTGTGACCACGGGTGGGAATGAGTTTGGGCTTAGCTCTTCCTGTTTGGTGAAAGAATGCGTCCCTGAGCTGTGTCACAACCAGGAGAGATACGAGAGAAAACAGCAAGGTGAACTCACTACTGGTTACTCCCAGTCTCGAAAGGCAACAGGAAAAGAAATGATATGGAGGGGGGAAAATGATAATAATTTGAGATTACATTTTGACTTTCACTTAATTAAACTACGTATTTTCCAAATTGGCTTTTCCTTTTTCCATCAGCAGATTTATTTATACGTCACGAGAAAATTTCTTGGGATAAGAACTATATCATATCTCTTTAGAATAAATTGTTAAAATATTTTAATTGGACTAGTGTAGTTTTGAAAGTACTTTGAAAAAGAGAAGTTAAAAGTTTAACTTTTTAACTAGTTTTGTTTTTCAGAAATGACCATGGAAGAGTCATTTTGATTTTACAATATGATTTTTATGCATAAAATATCCACATAACTTGAACTTAATATTTTTGGACAGAATATTTTGATTAATCTTTTTTCTCACAATTGTTCAGTTGTGTGTGTTTACTCATACACGTTGCATTTTATAAATGGATCACATTGCTGCCTTCAGTGTGATAAAAGTAAATTCATAAAGCAGGGTACTTTTTACTCAGTGCTTATCATTGTACTTGCATTGTTTTGAAAGTAAAGTAACTATATTCAAAACATTACTTTTTACAAAATAAAGTAAAAATTTTTCCATACAAGGTGACATTTTCTATTACTGTACTTATTCTTAAGCCTTTGAGCCTTTTACTATTTTGAAGCTTGTCAGTTTATATAGGTTGTCTATTTCTGCCTCCAAAATTGCTTTCCTGTGTAGGTAATATATGAAATAATTAAACCAGTTTTGGATAGCTATCCAAATACCAGCAGCCTTTCAAAATAGGTGGTTTATTTGGTTAGGAAAAAAAAAAAATGAACATTTAACCTAAGAGTCATGAATGACATTCCCTGTAAAATATATAACATACTCAGTTACTTCTGAAAAACACTATTAGAGAGAATCCAGACATTCTGAATATCAAAGATTATAGTGAATTTTGAGAACTTGGAGCTGGGACATTATTAGTATTGCTTGATCTAGGACATTTTGAATTTATGATTTATATAAGAAAATATACTACTAATAAGCATATAATATTTATTTTATACATAAGAAACCTTTATCTGGAAAGGAAACATGCTAAAGGTTAATCATGGGTGATTCAGTCAACAGCCTTTATTTCTTTTCATCAAGTAGTTTAAGGGATAGTCTAGTTAGCACGTTTAGCCTTTGTAAGAAGAGAGTTTTTGGAATAGTTACTGGGCTGAGGAACAACTGAGTTGGGAAGCAACAAATGGTGCCAGATGAGCATCAGGGGTCAAAGTCGAATTCAGAACGTTGGATGCAGTAACTTGAACCTTATTATATTTGAGGGGGCTCCCTGGGGTTCAGGTTAATTTCACATGAAAACACATCTTTCTTAATACCAGGCCCTGTAAACGTGACAGAGTTGGTAACTCATCATAACCCATTGTTCTTCCTGGAAAAAACAAAAGTGAAAGAAAGGAAAGGTTGCTTTATAAATAGTGATTCAGTATTAGGACTTTGGGGGAGGAAGTTTATATAGTTGTTGAATCAGGGGACCCAATAGAAATTCTTAGCGGTGGTAAGGATATTAGGTAGTGTTCATATAAAAAAGAATGATGGATTCCACTCTTCCAAGTAATCTCTGTTGAAAACTGGGAGAAACAAGGACACCTGGTTTGCCCTGGTTAAAACATTATCGAGAGAGCGCCTAAGGCTGGCAACGGGGGCCTCCTGAAAGCTTCGTTTGGTTCCTACTTTTAAATATTTTTGTTTCAGTATTGCCTTATAGTTTATGAAGCATTTTCATATGTTTTATTTCATCACGTTCATTATGCTTTTCAGTTTCAGACAACAGCATAATGAAGCTAGTGTTTTCCAAGTCTTTAAAGATCAAGAAAATGAGGTTCAGCAAAGTTAAGGCTGTAGAATAGTAACAGCCCTCACCCCTCCACTGTAGCCCCACAGATATTTTAGCCCCATAATCTGATTTCTGCAGGATGACACAGGATCATTGACCAAAGGATAAGCTAGAAGGAGGAAAGTGAAAGTGTGACTTCATTTAATATTTAAAGTTTTTGAGCACAAAGTTTTCAGTGTTGGATGACATATCTCCTACTACTGAGGGACTCTGTCAGCTCTGTGCCTGGTTTTTAGTAGGCCTTCAGTAAATTTCTGAACAGTTAGGGCACCCCCAGCCCCATATATTTTTGAAAATGTATCTGGTAGCAGTCTTCAGGGGGTATGGAAACTGATTTCCCACCATGCAGAACTTGTACTCTCACAACAAAGTGGAAGTTCCTTAGTACTGTCATTGCTGCTCATGACAATTACTGTTAGTGATGACTGTAATGGTTACATTACTTGTCAAACTGTCTAAAGTAAGTCAGAGACATGGATCACAGGATCCCAGAGAGGTAGCTGGTGAATGCCATCTGGCTTTTGAGAGAGAGAAAAGCAGTCTGGCCCCTCAGTGCTCCCACTAGAATTGCTGATGCGATTTCTTTCATTCACAGACCGAATCCTGTTGCATTCTTAGCAAGTGCTAACGTTGAAAAAATTGTTGATTCACTCCAGTCAATGGTTAAATTCAGTGTAATTACTATCCAGTTATACCTTGTTTTTTAACATACAAGTCACATTTGGCTTTACCTGAAAAGGTGTTCATAAAAATGTTTTGATTTAAATGGAGATTTGAATATGCACAAATTTGCTCTGTAAAAGGAAGACTACTAACATTCATGTGAATGTAAGGTTGCCTTACAAAGAATTGTTATACCTCCAATCCCAGTGAATAGTTTTAATCTACATTTGGTAGAATGTTGGTTAGATACTAAGGATGGAATTGATGCAACGAAGGGAAACAGCTCCTCTAGCCAATGAAAAGTATTTTCAAATGACTTACATGTGTGCATTCCTAAGTTAACTAGGAACGTTCTAATTATGGAAAATACTATCTTGTTCCCAAATGCCAAAACTCTCCCTTGAAAACTGTCAACAAGTTGCTGATTCTTCAGTCAGTGAAGAGTGGACGGGTGCTTATTTGTTGAGGGCAGCAGCTAGTACACAGGATCTCAATCATGTAGTACAGCCAAGGAAACTTCAGGAAGAGCCAACAGGGGAAAAAATTGGTTTCCAGCTGTTTTCAGAATTTCACATTCACGGAATTTGGTTGGTGGTGCACCTCGGAGGGGACATTTTCACTGTCATCCTGACAGCCTCATGAGACACACATGGCTTACATCGTTACAGAAAAGCTCTTTTTCCTTTGTTCACATGTGTTGCCTCAGACAGCACATCCGCATTTCACATTTGTTAACTAAATGGTTTCTGATGTAGGCCGTGGCTGGAACAAATAGAATTTTATGGTAGCCGTTCAGTCAGTATTTGTGCCCTGCTTGTTTATTTAACAAATCTTCATCTTCCAATGTTGTTTCTCAAACTTTTCATTTCCTTCATGTACCCTAAAGCCCTCATTACCTTGGTAAAATTGTGCTCAGCTACGGCAATGAACTTGGAAGCCTGAAGCTCAGAAGAGAAGCTCCTTTTTAAACAGAGAACACAGTATGGAAAGAAAAGATAGTATATTTGTTGATGTTGGGAAAAGGCAAGTGTTGCTTCCTTCTGCCAAGAGTTCTTAAAATTTCAGACACTTGATTTCAGCAGCAGCTCATGCAGGAGCCCATCCCTTAATTTCTCCATTTGGAAGATGCAGAACTCAGCTTCTATGTCATGACACAAATACCCACAGACGGCAAACACTGGACCCTGGACCAGGTAACCTAGGCCGAACCAATCCAGAACCCAGTGTAGCCGGAAGAACAAAGCAAAGTGTCCTTGTCATCCACTCTTGTCTCTGTTCCTTTTCTCCACCTCCGGTGTACCCTCCAGTTAAGGACTTCAGCAATGACACTACTGCCCCGTTGGCCTGGGTAACTATTTTGGGCTACTGTACTGTGCACTGTAGAGGGTTGTGCAGTGTCCTTGGCCAGTACTCCCTGCCTCAGTTGTGACAATCAGAGTGTCTCCAGACTTTTCTTTCTTTATTTCTTTCTTTTTTAAAAGATTTTATTTATTATTTTTAGAGAGAGGGCAAGGGAGAGAGGCAGAGAGGGAGAGAGACATCAATGTATGGTTGCCTTTCACCTGCCTCCAGCTACGGACCTGGATGGAGACCTGGCTTGCAACCTGGTTATGTGCCCTGGCTGGGAATCAAACCAGCAACCATTGGGTTCACAGGCCAGTGCCTTATCCACTGTGCCACCAGCCAGGGCTCAGACTTTTCTAAGTGTCACCTGGGGGTGAGGAGTGGGCACAGAATCGACAACCCCAAGTTGAGAACCATTGCTTTCGTTGGTTGATTTGACCTGAGAAAAATAACTGCCTCTCCTAATTGAGGGTTGTGGCGGAATAAGTGAACGTTGGAGTTATCAGTCACAGGCAGGAATGGAGCCATGGGAACTGAGGGGGTGGATGATCCCAAAGGAAGAGTGTCTCAGGCCTGCCAATTAAACAATCCATCCTATTAGCTTCCACATACACTTCTGGTTTCGGTGTAACATTAGACACATTTTTGTTTGCTCTTCTGACTAATAAAAACTAAGACATACTCATCCAAGCCTTTTAAGTATTGGTTATGCACCACCTCTATTATGAGGTGTATTACCCCTGTTTACTGAAGCACAGGACCTTGGTAGGCCGCCTGGCAGCTAGTGGAGGGCACGGGGCAAAGCCTGGGCCCCTGTGCCTGCACTTTCCTCGAGTCCAGGCCCTGAGGCCCGTAGTAGGCCTCCTCGTACAGGGGCTCACTTGATTCCCAGACGTGAGTGAGGTAGGACTGCGTCTTTTGTGTGCCATAGCCATCATTTATTTCTCAAATGTGCTTATAGTGCCTTCTAAACAATATGCCAGTTATCAACGCTCTGCTTCTTGGTTCCAAATGCACTCGGTACTGCCTGCTTGTGATCTGGAGCTGGACCCTACAGGAACTCTCTTTAGCCAGCTGGCTAGTCATGGGAGGGACACTGCAGGAGGAAGGGGCTCCTTCCTGGTCTACTGCATATCCCAGTGCTGCTTCCTGCAGCGCCTGGTTAGGGTGTGGGGCCCCCAGCACCCCGGCAAGCTTCAGCAGCAGCTTCCGGTCCCCTGGGTCTCCGCCCGAAACCCAGGTAATTCAGCAGCGCTCCTGGGCAGCTGCCTGGCTGGTTTGCAGGTACACCAGCTGGGTACCCTATGCCTTCAGGGCTGCCCTGCAGTTGGGCCCTGGGGTGGGGGGCAGCTCCTGGGGGGTAGGCTCCCTGTTCTCCAGTGCCCTGGGGTGGCTCCCGCTACCAGCCCCTCAACAAGCTTCTTGTCCTCACAGCCACATCCTCCCCACAAAGTCAGCGTCTCAGCCCTGGGGGCGAGAGAGGCTCCCCCAAATTTGTCCCTTCCTCCTCCTCTGCCTCAGCTCTAAGCACGGCCTCAACTGTCCCTGTATTTGCTCTTTCTGCATTCTTTAGGAGCTAATCCCCTGCTACTAATTATTACCTCACCTGTAAAAATGTATAGATGTACATATATAAAAATTGTGTGTGTATAGCTTCCCCATATAAATTTATAAAGCTTCCCCATTCCAATTACTCTGGTTGCTTACTGGCACCTGACTGGAACCTGACCCGTACAAAATGGCAGGTTTTATTCCAAGTGCTTTGCAAATATCAACTTGTTTTATCCTTATAACAAGCCCTCAAGGGAGGTGGTCACTAGCCCTGTGTACCCCCGGAGAACCCAAGTCCACGAGGTGTGTAGAGATGCGCCCAGATTTAGATAGCCAAAAAGAGGTGGTGAACTGAACGTGAATCCAGTTGGCTACGAGGGTGGAAACTTCAGCTCCTCTGTTCTCTTCCCGTCTTCTCTGGGTTATCTTGCACAAGTCATTTAGACTCCAGAATTTCTTAGGGATGTGGAAGTTGTTTACTCTTCCATATCTGCTCTCTCTTCCTTGCATTTGTTGAGTACCTACTGTGTGCCAGGCATTGCCCAAGGGGCCAGCTCGCTACTTAAGGATGGCAATTTATAGAAAGTGTGTGTTCTCTCAAAGGCTAGGAATAGGAAAAATATAATTCCAACTTAAGTCTCTAAAAAATAAGGTACGTTTCTGTGCTTGACAAGACTTTCTACACTTATTTTCTGTAGGAATTCTATGTTGCAATTTTTTTTTTTTTTTTTGCTAGAAACCTACCTACTTTCTCAGACAAATAAATACATTTGCTGTAGAAGTTCTCTAAAATCTATGTTTGGCAGTTTCTCCTGTGAAACTTGAACTTAGTGATTGCACTGAAAGCTCTGCTGAGCTGCGGGAGGAGGGAGGAAGCGGAGTTCACAAACAAGACTCTGCAACTCAATCAGCAAAAGTCATTTGTGAGAACCTGCGTGATGAGAGCAACCCTGAGCCTTCTCTCGGATAGCATGACGGCATGTGCGCCGGGGTGCCTGTGTCGAGGGGCTGCTGCAGTGACATTAAATGCTGGTCTCAGCTGATCTGCCTACAAGGATTGGGGACCCGGTTCTTGGAAACAAATAATAGGAAATTTAGGATTTAAAAGCATGCTGTCAAATGCCAAAGAGAAATGCCTTGCAATAGTTTGCAATGAATAGAATTGAAACTGTGCTTCAAATTGTGGGGTAACAAGAGAATCCCTGGGACTCAGCAGCTCTTCATATTTTCCTCTCATAAGATTAGAGCTGTTGAGAGAGCTCAGTACCTTCAGGAAAATTCTGGAGCCATGTATTAGCCAATCAAACTATTATTATTATCTTCTGCTATTTTATAATTTCCTTAGGAAATGTGTGAGCAAGTGGCTGGCTCTTTCTATTTGGCTTCATTTTTGGTACCTGGGAGCATTCCGGAATCCTAGCCCACCGGTGCCTGAATTTTAGGGATGGCCTCTGGTTAAAAGGTGTCTTTATATATTTCATGGATGCTGTCACTAGAATGTCTGCTGGGAGATTACAGTCTTACCATGTTAGACACCAGAGGGCACTCTAAACAGGCAGTTCAGGAAAAAGGCAGGGAGGGTGGGAGGGAGGGAGGAAGCTTGGTGAAGCTGGTGTTGAAGTCAGGCATTTCTCGTGGGTCTAGTTGCTATCTCTGTTCTGTTCCCCCTTCTCCTCAGTGGCTCTAGGAAGAGACCTGTCCAGACCCTGGATCCCATCTTCTCAAGGTTAAATCAAGATTGAAGCTCAAACCCAAGCTTCCCGAGTGTGGAGAACAAGACCAATGAAATGGCGTTGACCTGGTCAAGACAGCCTAAGGTATGTAAAACAACATGGTGTGACGCTTGTCAACCAGGACGGCTGAAACTTTGGTCCAAGAAGGAAACTACTTAAGTCACTACCTGAGTCCTGCCAAATGCTTGCCAGGGCAGCACACCCAAGATACTGGCAGAAAGGGCACATCTACGGATAGAGCCCTGGGAGCTCCTGGAATTTCCCAGCTCTATCAGGTGCCAAGGATTCGGTATAATTGCGGTGGCCTTCAGAGCCACATGAGACGGCAAATGTCCCACCATGAGCCACAGCTTCACGCTACTGGGGGCCGCACACAGCTGGAGGCTCCACTTGACTGAGCTCGGGTCCCTCCACGCCTTCCGAGGCATCACTCCAATCGGACCAGGACACCCGCTCATCCTGCCATCGACCCAGCTTTGGCCTTGGAACTGGTCAGCAGAGACCTTCCTTGCAAGACGCTGTCCACTCACCACCCACTGCGCTGTCTCCTGGACCTACAACGGAGACTCCGGAACTCAGGTTCATTAATCCCCTGTTGACTGTTGTGTGATATACAGGGTAAGGTAGTAATATAATGTTGTTGTACTATCTCGTGTGAACCTGCATTTAATAAAAGCTGATTTAGAGCAACAGCTCTTATAGTTCCCGTCTCATTCCTAGCCACTGCGGGGTATAGACTCAGTCATGTGCCCTGACTTTACAGGAAAGACCATAACGTGACCCCCCTCGAGAGGTATGGCTTACGGAGATTGTACTGAAGGTGCTTATCACACAGTCAGATTTCCCAAATCTCTTTCTTTGGCAAAAATATGTCAAAGAAATATGTCAAAGGTCACTTTTGGTCTGGCAACGTTTCTTATTAACCTCATTTGACGTTGCTTCCCAAAGAATGTTTAATTATAACCTTTTTTTCTGATGTCAGCAGAATTGAATTCCTCATGAACTGAGCTTTGAATTGGATATGGCACGTTTCTGGTTTCTCCCCCAAACTCTTGGATGGCCTTTACTGAGGCTGAATTTTGTACTAACTTGTGTTTACCTTTCTGAGTCTTGCTGCACTTGGTCCCTCCCCGCCCACCCCACAGGAGAGTCTCATCAGCACAGAGCTAGAGTATGTCAAGATTTTCAAATGAAATGTCAATATAGAATGTAATTGGGAACCCAATTGGGAGGTTTAAATTTCACAAATGGAGTCTTGATACAGCCTAGGTGAGATGTGAAGTTATTCCATCTTCATGGGAATTAAAATGTTTTAACCTCTACTAGAAAAATATTCAAGGAAGAAGAATCTATTTTTCTGGCTGTTGTGCATTAAGTAGAGAGAAAGTAGAGTGCTCATAGCCCATGGATTTTTAAAAGGAGTTTAAAACATTTTAAAAGAATGGCAGATTTTGAGCCAATCTCTAGGATCACACCAATGGTTCCACTGGAGCAGATAAATAATTCAGTAATAGAATATTTTAATAGCCTGAAAAAAAAAAAACCTAATGTTACAATTTCAAAATGCAAACTAGTAAAAAGTCGCATGCCCAGGCTTTACAAGAAAGGCAAAATCTAGGGAAAAAACAGTCTGGTCTAAAATGCTTTTTAGCATTCTTTGTTTCTTTTCAGTGAATTGGGGGCATTTGCTATGCATTTAAGAATGTGAGATTTCTTAACCCGTGAAGCAACTTGAATGAGTGAGTCAAGGTTGAGGGTGGCCGGGTCCAACCCTGCCAAAGGCAGGTGCACTCCTGACGCGGAAAACCCATCGTGCTCCTGGTGCAAGAATTCCTTGACTCATGTTTAAAGCTCACACATCAACTGACATTTTTCGTTGGTGAGCCAGATCTTGCTCCACAAATTTGTGCAAAGTCCTTCTGTCTTGTAAAATTTAAATTCAGGGCCTCCGATGGGGCAAGTGAGGGGGGCAGTTCTGAACATTTATCTATCTTATTTGAACGAGCAGCTCTTCCTTTCTTACTGGAATGTGACTTAACATTTGAAATTCCTATTAAATCTCCGGGTACACCCAGAGACCTCAGAAAGCCCTCATGGAGAGAGCAAACATCCTCCTGTGCTTGGCAAAAGAAGAAGCAGATGCTTGCGTGGCATGCAGGCTCAGCTGCTCAGTGGAAGAGTACTGAGCCTCAGTTGCCAGAGAAGATGTTAATGTTGAGCTAAAAAATAAGCACTTGCACTTGAAAGAGACTAATAAATCTGTAGGACACATGGAAGTTTGATGGGAAGCAGTGTCCAAACTGAGCTGCCTTGCAGTTAAAGACAGGACTGGGCAGCCCTGGCTGGTGGCACAGTGGATAGGGCTGTGAACCCAAAGGTTGCTGGTTCGATACCCAGCCAGGGCACATAATGGGGTTGCAAGCCAGGTCTCCAGCCAGGTCTGCGGATGAAGGCAGATGAAAGGCAACCATACATTGATGTCTTCTCTTCTCTGCCTCTCTCCCTCCCCCTTTCTCTGGAATTAATAAATAGAATCTTAAAACACACACACACACTCACAAAAAAAGATAGGGACTGGGGACTACTTGGGGCTTGGGTTCCTCAGTATCCATTCCCCCTTCTTGAGGTCATAGTCCCCTTCTCCTATAGCTGTGTGCTCCTGGAGAGCTGGCCACACCCAAGCTCTGGAGAGGGCAGTAGGGGGAGGACTGATTAGCTTATGCTAATTAATACATTTCATTTGCTGCTCCCTCCCCCACTTTGACGATTGGTTGAGGGGCAAGCCTATCAGTTTCAGACCAATGATATGCAAGACCTTTGTTGGGATTTCTGTGAAAGACACTTGCTCTATAAGGATGCTACTTAGAAGGATTTCCTTGTCTTCCAGGACAGTGTGGGAGATGAATCTGAATCTTAGGCATGAAGTGGCCATTTATTACCATTCTGAATACAATGTCATCCTAAGAAGGAAGAAGGAACTGAGATAATTAAGTGAGAGCCCTGCTCAAATTGAAGCCAAGATAATACTTTGATCCTGGACTTTCCAGTCATTGAACCAATACATTTTTGTTGTTTTAAGCTATGCTGAACTGAGATTTATGCCACTTGCAACCAAGGTTCCAAACTGTCACATAGTATGTAAGAGGAGCGGGGTGCATATCCATCTATATGTGAGTGATGTCCTGGCAGGGGCCATTGGGTGGCATATTTTTTCTGAAAGAATACTTGTACCAAGAGAAACAGTACTGGACAGAGCCCTGTGCCACAACCTGTAGTCTCTCAAGTTTCCTTAAAAGTACTACATTCAACAAGAAAGTGGGCATCTGGGGGGAAAGGGTGGGTGGGGAGGGGGACAGAGGGGAGCAAAAAAGGGATGGATGTAATACAACAACAATAAAATTAAAAAAAAAAAAAAAAAGTGGGCATCGATGAAAGAAACAAGCCAGGTATCAAATGCAGCATATTTTAATTTGTTTCAAATAAAGCAATATATGTATATATATATATTTCAGAAAAACACCAGATGTTAAATTCTACAAAAGCGCATGTGTCTTCAGCAGATCATGTTTGTCTGATCAATAAGGATTGTTTTTTCAACATTAACTCTCTAAAGATGATCAATGGACTGACATCACTGCTACAACATAGGTTGCTACTGAGCCTCTGATCTTGAGCCACATATTTTGATTTTCCTAACAAATGAGTAAATACTGCCTGGCTAAACTGCTGCAACGTCTTGATGAGAAAAAGCATCAACAGGTCAAGCAAAGCCGTGAAAGTTATGAAGCAAGCTAGAGCTGATTATTAGAATTAGTAAAAATGAGTAAGAGAGGATGACACACCGTATAGGGTTTGTCTATTCTGATTGACTCTCTTTTGGCAGCGAATTGGGTCAGCACCTCGGGCAGGGAACCAAAACTGAGTGAAAACTGCTTCTTTTTCCTTTTTGTTTCCTAGCTCAGGCCACCAATGTCACAGCTGGGACTGAGAGGACTGTGGCATCCGTGGAAACTTCTATTCTCGTGGGACAGAGGTTGCACTGTGAAACCCTAGACATGTTACCCCGGAAGGGCCTGGCTTCCGAGTTGTCTGTGGCGTGCTGCCTCCGCCGGGGCTTTTCAGAATGGACAGGGGCCTCGGGGGTCTTTGTTCCCAAAGAGGCCTCTTGATTTTTGGCGCCTCCTTTGTTTTTGGGACGGAAGCCGTTGTGGGGCTGTCTTCTGTGTTCATGGCGGTTGTTGCCCTTCGCCATTGGGTCAGCATCATTACCACTGCCCTGAGGCTTGGCAGACCCATTTAGCCTGTTATGATACTGAGGATTAAATCTTCGTCTTTGGCTAGAAGACCCATTCTACAAAACAAAACAAAGGGGGAGAGAGAGAGAGATGGGAGAGAGAGAGAGAGGTATTAGATGCCAGCAGATCACTGATGACACCAATAGGCATCAAGGAAACCAATTCTCTAAGCCACGGGTAAGGTTTTTGACACCCAGAAGAATATGACAATGTGTAAATAAAGTCAAGCTGATAAAACCTCAAGCTTAAAAGAATAGTAGGCTGTCTTGTAAATGAAACTCTGAGGAAATCATTGATATTGAAAGAGGAGTTACTGAAGTATAAGACAGACAGTTTAAGAACCAGGCCAAATTAAGTAAACTTAAAATAAAACAGAATGAAATGTTAACACTGACAGAAGCAGGGCTATGATGATTCTCTACGATGAAAATTTTGGGGACATTTTATGTAGACTGTATACAAATTCTCATTACATATATGGAAAAGTACAATTCTGCGTGCAATCTTTCTTCTTTAAAACAGTCTTTTTCCCCTATTTTATTTAAAAATATGTATCATAGTTCAGAAACATTATCTTGGGTAAACACAAGGGTGAGGTGTATTGGATAGATCTTGGTGGGATGTGGAAGTAATGAGGTAATTTGTTCTTTTTCTAAATGTTGCAGTTCTCAGCCAACAGATTTTGAAATTGTGAAAACCTGGCCACTGTTGACAAATTGGCAGCCAAGAACATGAAGGGATGAGCGGAAAGAAAGCCATGGGTTGGTGTGTCTGTGCCCATTGAATGGAAAGATTTTTTTGAATTCCTTGAGGTCAGTAATAGCCAATATCTGAGGGCTCACAGTGTACCAGGTACCATCTCATTTATCATCACAATCACCCTTTAATAGAGTTGCTATGGTTTGTTTCATTTTGTGGAAGAGGAGGACAAATTTAGGGGGCTTGGCCAAGGTCTTTTGTTAGAAATTGCTGAAGCCATTCCCACTTCACAGGGTGTCTCCTGACAAGATTCGCAGGCAGGTGGTTCCAAGAACACAGACCTTTATTGAAAATCAAACTTCTATTATTAAAATGTGTACTTTTATGAGTTACAAATATATATATATATATAAAGTTCTTAATTTGTGCACTGGGCTAGATGGTATAGGTCTAGGGCAGACCCGCCCCTAATAATTCTGGGCCCAGGGGCAAGAGCACAAAAGTAGGCCCATGTACTACTGGCCAGGAGGCTTGTCTTCCCTCCCCCGGCTCCATCACACATTGTGAGGGGCCCCTATGCACATGAACGGGGCACTGCAGCCTGCGCACCTAGGCTTCATCCCCATCCCCACAAATAATCACCCTTTGGACCTAGGGGTGTGCAGACTGGCAGTGTGGTCTACTCTCAAGAGGATGTATCCAGGGAAGTGGTCCCAACAGAAAAGGTGGGCTTGGGCCCATTTGGGAATAGAATTCCAGGATCTCAGGTGCTCAACTTGGAGCACTTTCCAGGAGGGAGGGGACAGATTTTGGGTTGTCGCATTTCCTTGGTCTTGCTCTGTAGCAGGGCCATGGTTGTAGTAGGACCAAGAGGGGTTACCCTAAAGCAGACATCCCCAACTTCTGGGCCAGACTGGTAGTGAACTGAGTGAGCCTTTATGAATGGGGCCTCACAGCAGGAGGCGAACTTGAATGTAATGCACTTGAATTATCCTGAAACCATCCCCCCTCCCCAACTCTGGTCCATGGATAAATTGTTTTCCACAAAACTGGTCCCTGGTGCCCGAAAGGTTGGGGACCACTGCTCTAAAGCATGGGCCCAGCTCAAGGCCCTTCTTGGCAGGCCTCCAGTGCTCTAGTTCAGATCTGTCAACTGAAGCCATCACCTGCCATGTTTTATTGAAAACTGTAAAACTGAGCTGAAAAGAATCTATGTAGACAGTATTTAATATGGCCTCTTTTGTTTTTAAAGAAATTGTGAAAGGGAAACTCAGACTAAATTTTAGGCTTTTAGTGCGGGGTTTATTAATGAGCAGAGAACAAAAGCTGTTAAGATGTATTTAGTTTATAAGAAAACCAGATTGGATTGTGATCTTCAAGCTATGCATGTATGAAATGCTCCTTGTAAAAATGCAATTTTCAAGTTCATGAAGACATTCATGGCCAGAGAAATGCCTGTCAGCATCATTAAAGAGAATTTTAAAAGACCAAGACCACGAAATCCAGCAGGGTACTTGTTAAAAAACCAGCGTTCTGGAAAGCTTAAATGTCTTTATAACGTGCCTGGCTTCTGTAGCATCAAATCCCATTTCCTGTTTATTCTCTAATGATAAGGGGCAAATTACTTCCCAAGGACAGAGTGGAGAAGCAGAAGGAAGATTGACCTTTGGACACTTGTATTTTTAGAGGACATAGTAGATAACAATTAATAAAGTCACTGTGAAATGCATTCTTTTTACTAAAAGCCCAGGAGAAGAGAAAGAAGTCTGAACTAACTTTGGCCTCCTACTGACAAACTAAACATAAGCAGGAATGAAAGAATCTTAAAAAATAAACGTCAGGTTTCTTCCCACTCAGTGTCAGAAGCCAGGTTCTGAATCTTGTTCCCATGTCAGTCAGTGTCTTCCACATAGGGGCCAGTTACAGGGACCTGTGGATGGTGGCATTCAAGGGCACGAGAGGAGCGGTCTCATTTGGTGGGCCCTAAGCTGCTGCTATCAGTAGTGCGAAAGGCAAGGCTACTTCCTCCACATGGAAAGGCCTCTATGGAATGTGGGCCAGAGGAGACCTGAGAGGCCAGGTGTTGCTGCTGGGTTGAGGGGTCCTGGGTAGCAGTAGCTGTCTAGCAGTAGCTGTTTTCTTCTATTGCAAACCAGTGGTTTCTTCCCGGCCCCAAGGACCAGGGTCTGCAGGGCCCCTGGAGTCAATGCCAGCACCCCCCTGCCCCCCGCCCCTGGCACTTACCTGCTTGTTAGGTGGCAGGGCCTGGTGAGGGAGGTCCATAGAGCTGGGAAGGTTGCTCACCATTTTGGGGTTCACTGCTTTCCCCTCGGAGGGCTTGTTGTGATTGGACGATTTTCGGGTAAAGTTACTCTGTTTCCCAGAGGCCGCCGCATGAGCGGTCAGCAGCGGCAGCAGGGAGCTGCAGGGAGTTCTTGAGGAATAGTTGTTCTTTGGATGTGTAACTGCAACAAGACAGCACCAGGCATTAAGGGCTGAGCCACAAACACGGCTGCCTCGGCAACCAGGTGGGAGATGGAGAGATTGACAGCAACTTTGTAAAGCCATCAAGGCAGGTTTTTATGTTTTAAAGATGTCATTTGAAAGGGCACCTTGGCGCCCGGAGACCACCAAATTTCTTCCATGAGGTTCACTGGACTGTGATTACAGCATTATCATCCAAGTTGGGAGACATTTTAAGGAAAAAAGACTTATTTGAGAACGTTTAATATTATTCCTTAGGTCAAGAGCCACCAAGGGAAGATGGGTAATGAAATCTTGAGGTGCCACTTGGCCCTGTCCACAGATATAGTTCCCCAGCATCAAACCCGCTCTTGCTATCCTTCTCAGACCCCTCAACTCAAAGATGCAGGAAGGAAGACCTAGGGGCACCTGGACACTGAGCCCATTAGAGTCATGAGCAGGGGACTGGGGTGATTGTGGGTATCAGGATCTTTGTCACCTGGGTTGTACCTGTCCCCTGACCACAGGGCCAGACTGAAAGATGCCCTAACGCCTCTTTTGTATTCCATCAGAGCCACATTATCTAGCCTTTTCATCAACCCCATTTTCTTCAGCCTGCTGCAAATCTGTGCCAATTCCAACACTAAAGTCGATGCAGGCTAATCAGACAGGTCCGTGCAGGGCTCAGGCACATCTGTTCAGTGTCTATTATCACCATTCATGCTGGTTTTGAAAGGGGTGGTTTCTGATGGGATGATTTCTAGGTGATTATGCTGAACTGAGGCCAGAAGGAATCAGTCCAAGGATAAAGTCACGATTCCCTCTCACAGGTCCCCAGAATTTGACTACCAGGCTGGAAAGCAAGACTTTTGAATCTTAGTATTGTCACCAAGTTTTTAGAAGCAATTGTCTCTGCTACTTATGTTGGATTAGACTCAATCCTAGGGTTGGTTCTTCCAGAGGCATAGGAGTGACTAGTGGGGATCAGAGAACAGGAGAGTGGGAAGAACAGGGATGTACCTCTAGTCTGTTTGTGTTACAAGTAGAGAGCAATGGCATGTTGGGGGCCATGCCAACACCCCAAGGGATTTCAGTGCTTCTTGTGCTCACTAGATGCAGTTCCATGAGGATCTGAACTTCTTACAGCTCAGAGACCAATATTGCTGCTAGTTTGGTAGCTGTGGGCTCTCAGCAAAGCTGAGAAGGAAGGGCACTTGGAGAATTGCTGTGTCCAGCACAGGAGTCATGCGGGCACTTGGGACTTGGTAAAGGATGGCTCCTCCCACCAGATGGCAAAGCTGGACCTCCCCTCCCCTCAGACAGGGGAGACTCACTTGGCATCAAGGTCTCCCTTATCATCAGGCTGCAGTGAAAACTAGGATGGGCAGTTAGATTTCTAACTGTGAACCAGACTGTTTGTAAAAGCTGAGGGTGGGAATGGCAAATGGATAAATTCTTTCTTAAGAGAGGGAGCATGTAGGGAAAAAAAAAAAAGAAAGAAAATAGTTAAAATGAGGTAATTGCCAAGGATATGTGAACAAGGGTGTTCACCATAGTGGTTATTTTAGTGGTAAGAATGGGAGGGAGCCTACATGTCCACAATCAGGAGAATGGTTGGGTTAAATTTATTTAAATAAATTAGCGGTTAAATATATTGGCATGAAAAAATGTCAACCGTGTACTGCAAAATGATAAAAGCAAATTCTATTGCTATATATATATATGTGCGCATGCAGTATGGTATAACAAATTATAATATGTAGTACAATATATATAATATATTGATATAACTTACATAGTAGACCGAATGAACCAGTGTGAAGGATCCACCAAAGCCATGCCATAATCTACTTACTATAGTTCTGTAACCTTTATTTTTAACTATTATTTTAAAAAATCCTCCTCTAAGGATATATTTATTAATCTTAGAGAAAGAGGAAGTGGAGAGAGAGAAACATCAATGTGAAAGAGAAGCATTGATGGGTTGCCTCCCATATGCACCCCAGCTGGGGACAGAACCCACAACCTTTCGGTGTACGGGATGATGCGCCAACCAACTGAGCCACCTGGCTGGTTCTAAAAGTTCTGTAACTGTTAGATCAGGCTTACAGTTTTTACACTCAGAAAAAAAAAAAAAAAAAAGCAATTTTTACTTTGACAAAAAAATGTGCAGCCAAATCTCAATTTTCAGCTGACTGTGAAGCTGTGGATATTCAATGTCTCTCACTAGTGCTTCTATCCTCCTTACGGCTGTCCTTAAAGTCACTTTAGTGTTCGCTCCTGCCTCCCCTGGTAGGTGGTCTAGAGTAGGGGGAGAAGTATCAGCCAATTTTTGCACATTAGCTGCTCTAATTAAGACTTAATAGCGAATAAGACTAAAGCTAATGGCTGAAGTGAAGTCTTTCATTATCTGCAGACTTCAGTCGGCACAGGACCGAGGGAGATGCCCGGGCATTGCTGTGCATACACACGCAGCAGCTGGGCCCTGTGCAATGGCAGCCACCGCTGGCCAGACATCCTAGGGAGACGCATTCTCAGTGTAAAGGTCTCTACTGTGGACACAGGCGATTTCAAATGAGAGACGTGGTTTATCTGGCAGTGCCTAAGAAAAGTTTGCGAAAGGTATAAGCTAGCTGACCTGTTCTGTTCTGCTTCATAAATCCTGGGGATTTACAACGGGCAGTGGCATTTGAAGACTCTAGGTTCAAATCTTGACATTTCTAGGAACTTGTGTCATGACCTTAGATCATTAAATCTTGTTAGACCTCACTTTAGCCCCCATGGGGGACCACATGCCTGACATTTCTGCTATCAACTCCAAACAGCACCAGGCTCACTCAATAAGAATTATTTAGCAAGTATGCAAAACTCACTTTCTCCACAGAGCATGATTTGGGCCTTCAGCTGCTCAATGTCACAGGAGAATCGGGCAGCTTTTCCAAGCTCTTCATCATATTTGCGTTCGCTGACAAAGTGCTGGAAGAGAAGAGAGAGAAGTACACTAGGAGCTCCACAATGACCAAATGACTGGGCCACACTGCAGACTCCCTCACTCTGCTCTTCTGCGACTACTGACGGTGTTAGCCAGGTAGGTAGTCCTGCCTGCTCCGTCACTTTGAGGATCTATCGAATTGGACTTGGTTTTGACCTACCTGGAACATGACACCTTCTTATCCTGAGAATATGTGTGGGTCCTATCTTTCCCCTGCTGGAGCTTAGACAAAACTGTGAGACAGGCAAAATGTGTGTTTGGACTGTTCTTTGAACCTTTTAGCATTCCTTTAGCATCCCTCATTCTAGCATTTCATGTCCAATTGTAAGTTGTGGGGCTGCATTCAGGTCATCTTCCTAATTTGGGTGATGGCTTGGTCGGGTATCATTACTTTTCAAGAGGAAACATGTCATCCTCCCCTAGACAGCCATCTCTATTTTAACAGGGAACCAGGATGTCCAAACAGCCTATAGTAACTAGAAAACATTATTTTGGTAGAATTCCAAGTGCTGTTAAAGGAAGTAGGAGATTATTTTTCAATTCATTTGAAATTAAGATTTATTCGTAGATGATAGCTAGAAATACAGAAATAACTATGACTCAGTTCCTCCTTGAGTTTACCAGAGAATTTACCATGAGGCAAGAGAAACTGATACCACTAAATACAATATAGGGTAGAACGTGATACGTACTTTAGGATTATAGAAGAGAAAGAAATTATTTCCCACTGAAGGAAATAAGGAGTTATGTAAGGGAAACATTTGGGATGGAACATTAAAAATATGGGCCAACTCCTTAACAGATAATCTCATTTTTATCTGATCACAGTATTATGAAGTCAGCACTACTATTATCTCTATTTTACAGAAGGGGGAGTTGAGGTTCTAAGAGCACATAATTTATCTGAGGTCGAAGGAGCTAGACTCTTCACCCTAAAGCCTGCATTCACCATTTTATGTTCAGTGGGATTTTGATGGGCAGAAATGAAACTTAGAAGATGAATAAATTGCAACAGGCCAGGAAGCCGGCAATTTCATGTTCTAATCGGAGGGAGAGGGAGGTTGGGTGGCAGGCGGAGTAGACGGTAAGAGTGGAGGCAGGAAGATAATTAGAAGGCCACGGCACTAAGTGGGTGGGAAGCACCAAAGGCCAGAAGAGAAGGCAAGAAAAGACAAGACCTCTAGAGCCTCTCAGGACCCTCAGGGGGGTCCTTGTTTCCCTGTTGCTTTTCATGCCTGACCAAATGGAGGGGACCAGAAGGTCAGGTGCCACGTTCTACCATACCTACCAGGCTGATGTCCAGGTGCACAGACAATCACACTTATAAAGCCTGTGGCAATTGTGTTAGGTTGATGTCCAGATGTACAGACAATCACACTTATAAAGCCTGTGGCAACTGTGTCTTCAAAGTTCCCAACAAGTAGGTTAGAAGCTGGATGCAGGCATGTATGTGTGTGTGCATGTATGCGTGTTTAGTATACCAAAAAGAAAAGGATAAGGGGAAACTTATAAACTGTAACTTCCTATTTTATTGTAGATACTTGTGTTTGCTTTTCTGGTAACCATTTCTTCTTCTGGTAATTGTACCCCAATATGGTTTCAAAGATCCACAGGGTTGATGGGTCCGTCCATCCAGACTTCTCCTGGCCAAATGGTGGATGAGACTCAAGTGGAGGCTGATCAGAATCTCTTCGGGACTTGAATCAAGTCGGGTGCCACAAAGACACTCCCACGGTTCCCTGGAGAGTGTCTGGTAATTACTGCTTTCTATGGTACCTGGTGGTGTCTGCCCACATCTCTACCTAATTGTGGCCTGGAATCTTCATATCACACTCTGCTTTGGGGAGCTACACTCGTTTTCTTTCAAATTTTACTGATTCTTGAGGTTAGCCAGGGTCAGTTCCTATTCCTTACAATGGAATAAATGTAATAAAGACATACTTGTAGGTGGTATACTCAATAAAAGGGCAGCTAAGCTAGACAAGGATGTAGGAAAGGTGTCTCCACATAGGGTGTATTCTTTAGAATCCTTACTATTGCATTGGGTTCATACTTAGTGTGTGCTTCTGTGGTATGTTTATATACATACACATAAATTACATATGGTAAAAATAATAATCCCCTGGCCCAGCTATAATTCATGGTTGAATGCATTTTATTTAGGTCAGCCCCCACTGACTAAGAAAAATAGCTTGTACCTCCCTCTGTATTACTATGTCCTTTCAAACCACAGTATGCTTAAATATAGTGATTAGATGGTTCTTCACCATTCTGTTCTCTATTTCAACCTTGTGAAAGGGAGCTGGGTGCATGATGTTAGGTCCTCAGAGAGCGGCGCTCTATGGGTACAGCACTAACATAATGGGGACCAGAACTCTGGCTCTGATCATTTAGGACTGACCTTGATTTCTGCCCTGAGTTCGGCCAGCTGCATCTCTGCCATCTGACTGGCTAAATCAGTAAGTCTCTTTAGTTCTTCTGCTTTCTTCTGACGAGCAGTCAGGATTTCCACTGCCAAATAAGAAGGAATAATACATTAGAGCCAGAGATTTAAACACATTAAATGACCTAATGTTTTGGACTCAGTTCTCCCTCTGCAGACTGATCGCTCTGTTGGACTGTGACTCTGTTTTCTGAGTTGAGCACTGAGGTGGGTTTGCCGTTGGTCATTACCACCCACCCATTTCTATAATATCCTTACCCACCGATGCCCACACCAAACATGAACCTTCTGATTCACTGCACACCCACAGTTTTCTTCATTTTCCTCATTGGCATCTGATCTCACTCAAGCTGGACTTTAAAATATGTGCATTGCTCAGAACAACTATTTCTAAAAAAAACACATGTATTAAAATCCTATCTGAATGCTGTTGCAAAGACAGGGAGTCCATTAAGCAAAATCCATTCTTGTATGTGCTATAATATTAAATTCTAACATTGCCAGGCTTTCTGAACTTCCACACAGTCATTTAGGCCAACTAGCTGTGATATTGAACTATACAACATAGAGGTTTTACTTGATATGCATTTCCTGAGCTAAATAAAAAATGTGTCTTCTTTTGATATTCTGTAGCTATGTTTCCATTTTACAATCAGAAAAATTCCAGACCAGAGTGTCCCGTCTGTGTTAAAAGCGTCCCTGGCGGAAACATCCCAAGGGTGAGAGAAAGCCCTTTGGAAATGGATCTGTGTGTACCTTCAGCATCTGCACATGCAGCGAAGACACCTGGGAGCTCTCTGGCTCCACCTCTCACACCTGTCAGATGAACTAAAGGGTCAAGGAGACGTAGTAGCCCACAAGTTAGTTCACGGGTGTGTGTGTTTCCCAAAAGTGCATGGAACTCAAAAACAATAAATACAAACCTATGGGGTGAGATTTAAATATGAAGTCTGATCTTTCAATAGATAGACTCCAGCTCTCTACTTCAAACTACATATGAAGTGCCTTTATTTCTTTTGGACAAGTATTTTGAGTTATAAGAAAGGAGAGGTCCATCTCTCTAAGATCATATGCACTTCAAAGTTGCATTCCATTCTTGGCTGTGCAAAAGTCAGTTGCTTTATGAGACCCAATTCACAGTATACATGTAGAGCCAAACAATGTGATGTCTCATTGTGAGAGTTCTTAATTTATAAATTCAAAATCAGCCACCTTAAAACCCCCAAGGAAGTTCAGAAGCAACCAAGAGTTAAAGAATTCCTACAGCCCTGGCTGGTAGCACAGTGGATAAGGCGTCAGCCTGTGAACCCAAAGGTCGCTGGTTCGATTCCCAGCCAGGGCACATAACCAGGTTGCAAGCCAGGTTTCCAGCCAGGTCTGTAGCTGGAGGCAGGTGAAAGGCAATCATACATTGATTCTTCTCTCCCTCTCTGCCTCTCTCCTTTCCCCTCTCTCTGGAAATAATAAATAAAATATTAAAAAAAAAAAAAAAAAAAAAAAGGAATTCCTACAAATCAAACCCTGGCCAAGCGGATTGAGCACCAGCCTGTGAACCCAAGTGTCTGTGGCTGGTTCCCAGTCAGGGCACATAACCAGGTTGCAAGCCAGGTCTCCAGCCAGGTCCCCAGCTGGAGGCAGGTGAAAGGCAACCATACATTGATGTTTTGCTCCCCTTCTTCCTCCCTCCTTTCCTCTCTCTCTAAAAATAATGAATAAAATCTTAAAAAAAAAAAAAAAAAAA